>JAJEKV010000105.1:2482967-2769505 GCA_021234155.1 Isoetes taiwanensis | reverse complement strand
AGTTACGTATTGCTGAACCATGACTTAAGCCAGTTCACCCTCGGGCAATAAAGGGCAACCCTCCGTGCGCAGCACCTTGTTTAACTTCGGACTCATTGACAACCCTTATTAGAAACAGACAATCTTCTCAGTGCTAAAGCATTCATAGATTGATCATCACCGAACCAACGAACCTCCATATCCATGGCATCATTCCAGAATCAGGATGTAAATAGGAAGAAGAAAGACAGAGCTGGCAGATGGGCATGGAAACAGAATGTCGAGGCAATGGCAGCATATAAGCTGCCAAGAACAGATCAAGATAACTGCAATAAAGCAAGTATAGAAGATATTCTTATACAGAAAAAGCATGGTTTTGCTTATATTGATTGGTCTTTCTGTTGCTAAGCTTATTGTAACCTGTGCAAGTAAATCTTTTCACGAAGCTGTAAATGCACAGTTGGACCAGGTTATGCATAGTGATCTATGGCTGAGCAGCCGTCTGTTGCTATTATTGGTTCCCTCTTTCAAAAGTGTAGGAAAAATAAGAATTTGGAGTGTGCCAAGCGTATGCATGCTCAGATTTTTAGAAGTGGACAGGATGTGCATGCGATTTCTGGTAACTATACCGTGCCCATGTTTATGGACTGTGGTGGTCTATTTATGCTCAGCAGGCTGAAGAATTGATATTATTAGAAGTGAGTATTCTTGGACTTCTCTGATTTTAGGTTATATTGGCGGGGGTAATCACAGCATGTTAGTACGGCGAAAATGAAAGAGGACGACGTATCCTAGCACTCATACAATTACTACCTTTATTGAGAGCTTGTGCACGGAAAAATATCCGAAATTAAAGGTCGAGGATCCATATCGAGATAAGAAAATGGTTTGAGAAAGATCTTTTCGTAAGGCAGCACATTGGTTGATATGTATGCAAAAAGTGTGGTTCACTAACAGATGCACAAGAAGTCTTCGACAAACTTGCAGTTCGAAACACTGTGTGTTGACAGCACTAATTGCAGGGTATGTAGAACATGGATTTGGTGACCGTGCACTTAATTATTTAAAAAATGCAACTTCAGGGCTTCTCCCAGATGCTATCACTTACGTTTTTGCCTTTGAAAGCCTGCATTGTAGTTGCTCTAGAAAAGGCAGAGAAATGTATAGTGAGATTTTACAAATGGGATTTGAAAAGATATGTTTGTTGCTAGTACTTTGAGTCACATGTATGCCAAATGTTGCTCTCTTTGTTGAGGCAAGGAAACCGTTAACAGAATGCCAGTTCGAAATGTTGTTGCATGGACCACCCTTACTACTGTACCGCTTGAGATCGAGTCTCACCAGGAAGTAGTTAATTGCTGGAGCGGATGCAACTTGAAGGTATGCTCGATCCCATGACATATGTTTGTGGCTTAAATGCTTGTGGAAATATTAGAGCATTACGTTAAAGGCCTAGAAATGCATGCTGAGATTGTATTAAAACATTTTGAAAAGTAGATATCTTTGTTGGAAACACGCTGATTAACATGTATGCAAAATGTGGTTCACTGTCGAGCAATAAAATGATCTTTGATAAGTTGGCACATGAAATGTTGTGACATGGAATGCATTAATTGCAGGATATGCTGAAATGGATTTGGTTGGGAAGTACCCTTATTTAAGTTTCAAAAAGGATGAGACAGGAGGGCGATTTGTAGATTCTCCCATCACATTTGCTTGTAGCTTGAAAGCTTGTGCCATTGTTAGACATAGCTATGTGTAGAGGAACAGCGTGCAGATTCAGAAGAGATGTGAAACAGATCCATCTATTGCCCACGCAAGGGTTGGATACATATGTCAAATGTGGTTCCCTTTCAGAGGCATGTGAAACTTTGAAAAGCTGCGTAGTTCGAGATATTATGTCATGGAATGCACTAATTTCAGGCTATGTTGATAATGGATCAAGGGAAAGCGTTGGAATGTCTTAAGGATATGCAATTAGAAGGGATTTCACCAAATGGATGTCACATTTCTTTCTAGCTTGAAAGGCAAGGCATTGCTTCATAGACACAGGGACTAGGATTTACATGTTAAACTAAAAGCAAGCAGCCTTGTGACAAGGATCTCGCATTGGGAGGTGTTGGTTGATATTATGTGGCCAAACGTGGTTCACTTGGCGGAAGCCAAGAGTGGTGCTTAATTTGGAGGAACTTCCAGCCCGTGATGTTCTTGCTTGGACAGCAATGATTGGCGGCTATGCCAAATATGGAAGTGGCAAGAAGCAATGAATTGCTTTGCACAGATGTAATTAGCTGGTGTAGCTCCAGACGCTGTCACACGGTCTGCATCTTACAAGCTTGTGGTAGTCTAAAAGATATTGATAGGGCAAAGAATTACACACACAGATTGCCAAAAGCGAGTTTGAGAATGATCCTTTGATACTGTAGCAGTTTGATTGATATGTATAAGCAAATGTGGTTCTTTTTTATAGAGGCACGAAGTCTTGGACAGGCTTCCGAATCAAAATACTGTGGTATAACACAATAACGGGCCAGGGATATTGATTGAGAATGCTAGCTATTTCCAAGCTGGCATGTTTTGAACAAATGCAGCTTCAACATGTGCCACCAGATTCTATCACTTTGTCTGCACCTTGAGAGCTTGTGGTGATATAGGGAGCCATAAACCAGGAGGGCCATACACAAAGAGATTTTACGGGGAGACTTTGCAAATGACATGTTTGTTGGTACTGCTTTGATTGACATGTATGCAAAAATGTGGTTTCCTTTGTAGAGGCACGGGAGGTTTATGATGTTGGAATTTCAAGGAGATATTGTGATCATGTAACGCCAGCGATTGCAGGATATGGTATAAACTGGCGAGGCTGACATGGCTATTGCATACCGATGGAGGGAAGAGAGATTGAAACCCGATGTTACATTTACTTGTCTTCTTACTGCATGCAGTCGCTCTAATCTCTTTGGTCGAGGGGCAAGGTACTTCCAATGCAATGGGACAGAAATATGGTGACATGCCAATGAGAGATCACTTAACATGACACTTTGGCACGATCAGGCTTGTATGGTGCTACAAAAGCATTAGAAAAATATACCACTTAACCTTTGGAAGAAGCCCTAATGGCAGTGATCAGTGCTTGTAAAATGTATGGTGAAACAGAAGGATTAAAGCGGCCGCAGCAGCTCATCCAAGTTAATCCAGAGAATTCTGCTCATATGTCCTTATGGCAAACATATTTGCAGATGCTGATAGATTGATGTAAACAGGGCAGCAAAAACACGCTGGGACAAAGAGACAGCCTTGAACCAGAACTTCATGAAATTGTGGCAGAATATTTGAATTTCTAAAAAGCTGTTGAGTCATTGAAATTGGCATATCAGCTGGAAGGCTTATACATATCAAACTTTTTTACAAAAGTGAGTCATGGACGGCCATGAAGATGCTCATCAAACTTTGTAGTAATCGAATCCCAAATAGAAGGATAAGGAATGGTTTTCCATGGGAGGACCTAAATTCATCCTTTTCAAGATAATTTCGCCATTCTCAGTCAAGAACGTTATGATGCGAACTTGGAACTGGGGGTCCAAGGATATTGGAGAAGGAAGCGAAGTCACCTTCTCTGGTAAGCTTGCCTTCTTGGCATACCAGCTCTGGTGATTTGAGGTCAAAGTTTCACCCCTCGTTTGTTTGGTAACAGTTGAAGCTGCTAAACCAGCATTGGGTCTGGACAGTTAAATCAGGCTGAAAGCATGCAACATAGCACACCTTTGTTATTGGAATGTGCAATGCTCAATTGAGGACCCTGATCCTGATCGTAACAAAAGTAAACGCCAGCAACATTGCCTATTGTTTCCACTCGTTTGATGTTAAATTATCAAATTTGGAGCCCCGGCACCTTTCTTCATCACGTAATCTAACAGGTTTGAGGACTTGCCCAACTTGTGCAAATGAGCTTGGTTTCTTTACTTTTAGCAAAGTTTTTCTTAGCGTACAATAGTATGCTTGCATGTTGGAAAAGCCTGAATATTCGAATTAAAAATACATACGGGCTAACAATTATTCCAAGTTGCCATTGTCTATTTGCTGCCATTGTACTCACAATCGCAAGGGATGACTGCTAAGATCTAATTTATTCAAAGGTATCTCTTTAAAAGTTTGGAGCCCTGTGCTTTTGTCTTAGCAAGATAAGTGGATTTTATAAGCTGTACAAATGATCGTCTCCCTTAGTTGATGGCCTTCTTTTCCGACGGAAGCAAAGATTGACTTGGTTGCGTATGCATCAAATTTTGCCATGAGCAACCTGGTTAACCAACTTTTCCTTGTCGTAGTCTCCGCTTCAAAAGCTCCGGCAGATTCCCATTCAAAAGCGCCTTTCGGGATTGATCGCTTTGGAGGACAAGTGCTCCTCGATTTGTAAGGTCAAAAGCGATAAGTTCTTGGTTTGAAGAAAACATTTATTTGACCTCATGCGCGCTCATTCTGAAAGAAATTGATAAAGATACAGAATGATGCGCCGCCAAGGTCAGCCAGCTAACATTTCTTTTTTTTCAAAACCGTGGCATTGACCCCAATTAACGCCCAACATTCTCTTCGTGAATCGCTGGGCGGATGCCGCTGGCCGCTGAGCAAATTTCTTTTTTTCAAACTATGCGCTTGACCCCGCTTAACGCCCAACATTCTTCTCACAGAACGCCAAGGATTCTAGATCGATGTGAAGCAACTTCAAAGATCTACATTCTAACTCTAATTAAATTACAGCACAATATTTTAGCTTAGCCTTTAAAAAGTCAGTCAATACTATATCGCTCATCCGCTCACGACATCAAACATCGTTAGGAATTATCAATTTACGTAACCTGATCACTAGAATGATATTTCTTTGCTAATAATATAAATTACGAAATAAAATCCAAAAGTGAACTCCAATGCTATCTTCGACACAGCAATTATGAGCTACCAAAGCGCCATCCACCATCCATAAAAATCATCTGTGATGGACCAATAACGTACTTTTCATCCGGTACATCTCCTCAAGAATCAAATATGATTGCAATCAACTCAACGTCATACAATTTCACACACAACGATAATCCACATACCATTACGCCAAGATTAAGGATGAAAGAAAAAATGCTAGTTTCATATTAAACAATCCAAGCTTTAGCAATGTAACAAAATGGGAGAATAATATCTACCCTACTGCAATTATGAAGCGTAAGAGAAGCTGCCAATAGCTCTTCAGCGTTTCAAATGGCCAGAGACAATAAGAAGGCCTTCTATTTATAAGACGGAGTTTTGTTGATGATCGACGCACATGACTAATCTAGGCTATATTTATGCCAAGTGCCTATAATACAACTCGCATGTAATCATTAATATCATTCGATATATACTTCATATCCATAATTATCCCAAAACGGGATATCATTAAGATCTCTATATACATGGGGATTGATATCTTCTAACAAATTTTACAAATACAATGCCTAATAAATGCAAAGTGCACACATGTCGTAGTTGACACTCACATTAATGGTCATAATAACGCAGTGCCAGCTGGCTTAAACGCACAAACGGCAGCGGTATTAATACCGCAATAAATGCAAAGCATTACACGTCGTGTTTCGAGCACCCCAGTCAAATGCAAAGCCGTATTAATGACCGCAAGTAATAAATGCAAAGCCGCATTAATGGGTCGCGAATAAGCGCAAAAGCGTATTAATGGACACAATAAAATTCAGTGCACACATGTCCCCGGGCTGATAATTCGCGAATAAATTCAAAGCCGCATTAATAGCCACAATAAACGCAGTGTATTAACGGTCGCCAATAAATGCAAAGTGCACAAATCGCCGGTGTCGCCATGAAATCTAACGCAGTCATTCTATAATAACTCATCTTAATAACATTGCCTTTGCTTACATTTTGAGTTTTGGTATTGCATATGTAAATCATAGATCCTAAGCAAATATTTGTTCAATATCTTAATAACATCGTATCATCGCTTTGAATAACCAATTCAAGCCACCATTTATTTTAGCCAAATAAAACACATGCACATATCCTGGGAGCTTATGATTCCTTGTCATAATGCAACAAAGATAAAATAAAGTGTGTCGTGAGCATATCACACCATGGCTCCTAGGACATATCACACCACATGGCTCCTAAAGACACATGCACATATTTGAATCAACATATCGCCTTATTCTCATTAGTTTATTGCTCGTGACTTATACCGCCTTTATTTTTGTTATTAGATGGCTACTACCAAAGAGTTTCATTAGGGTTTCACATTTCTCTAAAGAAAGCATACTTGCATACGTACCAAGATTTTTTCCAATTAAACAATTAACAAGAAAATAGTTGTCACCTTAAAGAATACCGAACTCCGCCGATAAACATGGTATGCAAATAATTTCTTGCAAAGATTTTGCATCATCGCAGCATGTATCCAAGGGTTGTTTCCCCTCTCTAAACCCGATCAAGGCATCCTCGTGAACATTATCGCATTGCCTCCTACCGCGGTTCAGAGCTTTATCACTAAATTGCTAACAAATTTCCAATTAAATAACATCTATGAGATGATTATACTCCATGAATAATTTGAGCATCCAAGTGTTGTCAAATTCGTAGTTATCCAAGTGTTGTCAAATCTCTTATTATCACCTATGCATGCAGATAAAATGAAGTAAACATGCTCGGTATCCAACGCATCATCTTCGACATTGCCTCATCAAGCCAAGGGAGATGAGTTCACCACTTCCACTGCTGTAATGCCAATGTTAAGAAACCTTGGCAAGCCTCTTCCTCGGGATGCACACTCTTGAATTTCGCGGATTGGCATGCATAAAAATAGCCTACAGAAAAAACATAAAAGATTGAGGTTTCCAAATTTCCATGCATACGTATCTCGAATCATGATGGCTATGGATCTAACAAGAATTTCAAATAAGCCATTTTTCTTTAATAGCAACAAAAATTCAAATCGCAAATTGGAATGCACCGATTAAACCGCAGAAATCGATAGCCGCCCTAGGACAACCCGTAAAAGATAAATTGTACTTCATCTTATCCAAATTGTTTATGGTACCCATGATCACTAAAAGTGGGAAACCGTAGTTTACCCAATGTGAGACAATCGCAGAGGGACGTAACTAACAGATAGCATCCGGTCCAAGAACCCGGCAAATAACATGCAAATTGCCCATTAAAAAGAGAGACGTAAAGCCAATTCAAATGTAGCTTTCTTTAGAGCAACTTCACTTCACACAGAAGCCCCTATACAACTTCACTTAATCGACGCCTTATTTGTAAATTGACCAGCCTTAACAACCAAAAAGAGTTTACTAAACGTAGCGTTCATACATAAACTCAAGATACTTTACCCAAATGAACCTAATAATCTTCATTAGGTTGTTGTCCCCGCCAACTTGGTTTGATAACAAAGATCTAAATAAACTTGCTACATCATAATTCCGCACATGAGCACCTTTAAAGGTATGTTCATTTATGTTCAATAGCATTGTAACCAATGCATTGAAAGGCTGGAAATTGCTTTAGCTCTACCTCTTTGCTTTCGCTAACAAAACCAGCTGGAACAACAATCACCATTAACCAACTTTGAGCCCTCGTGGATGCAAGATATTACCTCTAGTATGTAGAAGAACGCCATAAAACATGCAAATCTCTAAAGTGGATCTCGGGCGAAGGATAACCCGGCTTAAGTAAAGCGAATCGTGATACCTCAACTTGGTTTAACATTTATTCTAAAACGAGTGGAAGCATCTAAAAGCCCAAAGATAAATCTAAATGTATTAAGAAATCACTAAAGTGACTCGCATGGGCGTGCAAAGTAAGAAAAACTATTGTCAAGAAAAAAAATACGTGAAAACCACCTTTGAAATCGCATCTACAAAGGCCAATCGAACAATAATACCGACATGGTCCTTAACCTTTAAGTGATGGACAACACAATTTTAGGTGGTTGGCAATATTTAGATTTGTGGAAATAACATTTAGCATACGAAAACAAATTCACTCATTATGGCGTTATCGATCGCTAGAATTTGATGCGTAAGGTCACAAAATGTCAAGACTTAACTATAACTTGAGGCCATTGGCAATCACATGCACTTTATAATAACAAATCAATTCAATCGTAGAATACCTGCTTTTAGTCTCGAGCAACAAACTCGCCTTGTTCACCGCCAAAACCATTCCTTCCATCAGGCGGTCCTTCATGGCTCCCGCCAACGATGTAATCTAATACCGCAAAGAAAACAAATGTTTCATGTGCAACCTAACAGCGATAATAATTTTATACAACAAATTGACATCCAAATAATCTTCAACATCCCTAAACAATGGGAAGAATGTAGGAATCGGGATACATTTTCCTTATTCCAACCCTCGACCAATGTGGGGCGTAATAATCCATAGCAATGGTTCCCTTGGCGCCCCAAGAGGAATCCAATTCGCTTCTTCATTGTAGATCGACATGGCTCGATAGTAAATTTTAACCTAGCCAGAAGCAATACGCCAGCTAATACCTACCATTGATGCCCGCGAATAGACGCCTAAGGAAGGAATAAGAACAAAAATGGCCCGACATTGCCATAAATGCACCATGCCCTCGCCATAAAATGCCATGAACCGCTATAAATGCTACCTACCAACGCAGTCATGCTATCATAATTTTGAAGGAACAAATTCGCAACGTAAATAGGATGTGATCAATTACATGTGAAGGATAAATGTAGAGGTGCAGAACTAGAGAATATTTTCTATTTATTGTGTTTCAGGAGGCCGATTAAACCGCTTTACGAAGACAAAGTTGCTTACATGCTTGATGTCAGGAACTATCCGGGATCTATGCTCCCTTATGTTGTATCAACCAAAAGATAATGAATGGTTGTTTTGCCTTTCATATTACACTTCAAGATACACCAAAAATATTTAGGCTAGACTTTATCTGGTGCCCCAACCTCACACGTAAATGCCAAGCGAGACGGCGGGCTATAGGTGTTTCAGATAGAGAGCAAATATTATCAATGCGAGATAACCCCAGGGTGCGGTCACCGCTGTCGCGGACTCCCGGGTCATGGTGACCTGTCTCATGCCTCCATAACAATCCCCACCGCCGGGTGAAGGCACATTAACGCCCCTCCTCCCACTCCACAATTGTTGAGGCCACCTGTCCTTATGGGTTCCCATGGTCGCGGGCTCCCCAAGAGATCTCCTAATTGTTATTAAGGTGTCTCTATGCAGAGAAGGGGGATTTTTCGATTGGTCTATCCGCGCTAGTGGTAGAAGCTTTTAATCAGCAGCATCCTAAGAAGTGCGTAAACACCGAGGTTGCACCTGGCTGTGCCATGACCAGAAAATTGGACAATTTCTTGGCTGCTAGGCTCAAAGTAAATTTCTAATGAATTGCAGAACTTTCCAAAGATCAAGGATATGGGATGCCGATGAAACTAGAATTCATGCTAGAAAAGTCAAGGGCCCCGGAAGATCATAGGCGTGAATGAGAGAATAGGATAAGTGAGGTGGCTATTTCCTCGAGCAAAGATAATTTTCATCTCTCTACGATTGTCTTTAACATGGCTATTAATACCCATCTTTTCTTCTCCATCTCAAATATATATATCGATCAACACAATACTCTCCTTAACTTACATGATGGATTCGCATGCTACTACATGTTACCTGAGTCTCAAATTTAGTCAACATGGAAGATCATAAGGTGATGGTAATTATGGGCAATGGTAATAATGCCAATTTTAAAGCAAAATGTGATTTGAATCTTAAATTTGATACGGTGAGAGTTCCAGATGTATCCTATTTACTGATCTTCAAACCGGACCTCTCGGGGCCTCTTTGGAGATAGAAATTTATATCTCACCAAGAAAAATCCATTCAAATCGCATTTAACTCCTCAAGTAGGCTCATATACAACTGATGTTGATCCTCGCTTCTACATCTACCACTATATTGTAATGTACATGTCCAACTTATATTTTCTAGCATGCCGCTTTGGCTATGTTGGAGGGCAGCCCTAGGAGAATCAGAGTAAACTTTCCTCGGGATAGGAAGGTATGCATATATCATAGCCCCCGTATTCTATATGCACGTGCCGCGATAATAATAGGGAACTAAGGGTCTAAACTAGAGCATCACTAAGTAATGGCTACTAGGTCTCTACCTCCCTTCCCAATACAAAAGGAGCAAAACATGATCAACCAACATCACATATCCACATAACATGATAATAATGAGAAGAACATCTAAACCTAATCATATATGGTTCAAGGTCTATACCGAGGTGTCTGTGAAGGCTCTACTAAAGACACGAATGCTAACCTATCCGAGGCTCAACTCGCATGATATACAAAGAACTCTAATCCAAATACCGCCTTTTGAGAAACTCCTCCTACCTCCTCGACGCCTCCATAGTCTTCGGCGGTGGTCGGCGGCTCCCACTTCCTCGCTGACGCCAAGACACGCCTGGGGTCAGCCAGGCTGTGGGCTATGCCATTATCAGACGGCTTCAAAACGCAGCTTTGAGCCAAAAGAGTTCCCGTGACCGCTGGAGCCGTAAAAACGCTTAGGGTTAGGGTTTTCATGGTTGATGTAGCTCCACAGGTTAAGGCCACGTGGGAAAATGGTCTTAACTCTAAGGTTGGCTGTTATATGAATAACTTAGTCATGCACCTATGCCACTACTCTATGGTATACAAGGTCATGCGTGTAGACTTGTATAGTGACGACTTTGGAAATATACATACGCATATTTTCCTCGAATATCAATTCTTCCTCCCTTTGGGATAATGTCGTCTCAAGACACGCCAAGGTGATCTAACCTTATACCAACCTCGGAAACACACATGAACATACAACTTTTGGACTTTTAATGAAATGATCAACTTCCTATTAAGCAATCAATATGTATCATAAAGTTAAGTATTTGTACCTATACAAAATTATATAGCCTTGACAAGTACCACATACCCATCGCCATGCCCCTTCACCTGCCTCCACAAGTAGCACACACGTTAGTCTAGTTAATAAGTTTGTGGTTTCGTGGGACCACCCCCTATGGCACTACCTCCTTGAGTCAACTACTAGCTAGCTCAAGGTTACCCCTACTACCTTGCACCTCATCATGGCCCCTAAGGATTTGGAGCTAAGGACCATTTAAGATGATCCTATCATCAGCCTCATGATCAGTGCTACCTTGTAAATACCCATCCCCTTTGATTGGAGTACACCAAAGTGCCCCTCATGCCCCGAGTTTAAGCTAGGGAACATTCCACCATCCCATCACTGCATGATCACTATACCTCACCATGACTCTATGGTCGTGCATGTGCCTCAAGATCGGCATAGAGATCATCCTAAGGATGGTCTCATCATCGCCACCATGCCTCTCTTTCTTGTCGCGCGCACTCTTGGTGCGCAGGTCGGGCTCAGTGAGAATGCTTTTAGAGCTGCATGTCATCATCAGCCACATACACTTCCAAGACTTTCTCGCATATGCACTCTACTAAATTAATGCATATGCCTTATTAAAGCTACTAAGACATACAACTTAGCTAAGCACTGCAAGTCGGCGCCAATCCAGCTCGGTGATGACTCGGCCGTCAACCTTTCATAAAGTCTGGTACCGCTTACGATCTCCGGCTTTAATACCTGTTGTATCTTCCACAGTAAATGTTTTTCCACTTGACCAAATATTGGAGGAATTATGCAATTCTAGTCTTTCTTTGAATGCCTTGTCGAGGATTAACTCTCGCACTATTTCAACTTGTTCCTTTCGCCATCTCCGCAAGAAGGTTGGAGTTTCCAGATTCTCCCCCTCCCGGTTGTGCCTTGCCCAACAAAGCTCACATGGAAGACTCTATAGGACTTTAAGGTGTGTGTGCAAGTCGAGCTTGTAGGTTTGGCTCCCTACTGCCTCCAACATCTTGAAGGGTCTCATTTCACCTAGAAGCAAGTTTAACAATTGCTAATGCTAAGCTATTGCTTGATCTTGATCTTGAGCCAAACATTGTCCCCAATTGAACTCTTCTTGCGGTCAGAGGCCCGGCTTGGGCTACACTCTTCTCATTGACACTCCTTGTCAGCAGAAGATATCCTCTCACTTTTCCACTAGTCGCTACATATCGTATAACATCCTCCGCTGAGAAACTTCAACCTTGGACATTGATTGTGCCAATGATCCGGTGTCAAGCATTGATACCCGCAAGCCGAGATGGTAAATGAAATGGTGCAAATACGTTGATTTGTCTGGTAAAATGGCGCACGCCATTTACCCATAAATGTGGTATAGTTAATGCATGAACATACCTGTACTCGCCACTTCATGATTGCTCCTAGCTGTGAAATGGGTCTTCTCTCAGACTCATTGTTTTCGCAGATGGTGGATCCATCCACATAAGGTTCCTTTGAAGACCGCTTTTGGCTACAATATCATTCACATCTACACTCTGAAATAAGAAGGTCCGTGTCGCTTAACTTTTCCACAAAGAACTCGTGATATCTAAAGGTATAGATCGCCTGGCTCAACTCGCATCTTCTCGGCCCTCATTCTATCGGCACAATCCGAAAAGTAGAGACCTAATGATTACCATTGATAATGTAAAACGCTTTTCCTACCAGCTCGGACTTCGCGGACTAGATCGCGAACTCTTTATATCCGTAACAAAGGGCACCACATCAGCCGGAGTGAACGAGGGATCTTCCGCAAAGATGGCAGAGTTTCACTTGTTCGGTTAATAACCCCATTACATTAGTGGTGCCTCTTCAGATCTCGCTAGATACGCCCCTTGAAAATCAGGAAACCGCCTTCATCTGGTGGTCATCCGAACGCACTATTATAGAAATCCCCTAACTTCAGACAAGCAAAGAAAGTCCTCTTACATCATCATTAGATTCTATGGTCGACCGCTTCCTCTCATTCAAAAATAAGCAAAGACAAAGCATATGGTGAACCTAGTCGCAGTAATAATGTTGTGGTTGGTAGGGGTTGTCGGCCGAATAGAACTTTGCATCCATGGGGAGAATGTTGACGCATCAACGTAGTAGTGCAAGCTACCAGGTCAGAAAGTGCCTTACCCACATCCTTCGAACAGCATGTGCGTAGACAAAATTAATGTAGTCGTGGGCACGCTTATCGATGACCCGGGCGTGATATAAGATATCATACATCGATCTAGCTCCTTCATCAACGAGCTCAAATATAGAATTGGTGAGAGGCAAAGTGTCGTGATGTAGATGAAAAAATTGATCCGGGAGTAGATCTAGCTACCTCTTTGCCTCCCCCAGATAGCATCGTGATGATGAACCACCACCTAGTTTTCCTCAAGTAAGAACCCATTCTGGACAAGCATTGCCACATTCTTCTCATTCATGTGGACCGGCGGTATGTAGAAGCCATAATTGTCTCTCGATCCCCTGCATGCCGCTGGACGATGACTTTAGAAACTCAAAGGTGGCCTTGTCTAGGAAAGGTGGATCACCAAGCTTCAAGATCTTTTAAACATCGCTAAAGAATTTTTCTCGATCGAGCCCACCTTGCATTCTTGGAGGCACTTCTTAACATGATCTAACCTTACTTTATGGATTATTCGTCGAGATTGAAGCTCTTTTTGTCGCTCCATAGCCTCTCTAGCCCTTTTTGCTTTTTTGTCAGGTGCATCGAAGTTTTGTGCCTCTTTCCCGCAGACTTCAGAAGCAGCTTTGCAGCATCCATTTACAACAAAAAAAAGAAAAACTAAGGTCAATCATTAGAAACAAGGGTCGACTTGAGGAATGCCGCAGTTGTTCTAGGTTCGGTAGACTTTCCTCCGGTGAGAATGCAGTTTTGTTTGAGTTATGTCACATTTTCACAAATGCCACCCTTTCACTCTCATTTCTTTCTATTTCTTCTTATCCTGCTCTTCACTTTCATTTGTTCTTATCCTGGTGGTTTTGTGAATGCACAATGGTAGTATATTCATTTTTATGAGTGTGGATTCAAGTATACCATGTGTATGTATGTAATGTGATAGCATATGGGTGCGAACTTGTACGCGGGGGCTAATGTGTAAATTCCACTACTCTTCTCATTTGGCATATTCATGAACTATGTTTGGATCAAATGTTCTATTATTTCATTTGGTAATTTGGGGAGGTATGTCAATCGTATTATTGGGCCTAGATTGGGGTTGGTATTGTATGGAAAAATCGTAGGGAAAGCTTAGAGGATTTTTAGCCGATTTTGAGCCGCTTTGTTTGACCTGAATTCAAAGATGGGGTGCTTGTTGGCTTGAGTACTGCAAAATCTGGGCCAAGACATGGTCTCGGTGAATAGAAGCTGCATGCGTGTTTCTTTTCGAGCGTGCATGGGCATGGATGGAGTGGCTTTGGCGCATGGATCTCCGAATTGCTTGATCTGATCTCGTAATTTGAAGAGATGTGTACCCTCCTCATCTTCATATGTCTATGGGCAAACTAAGAAGAATTGTGTGAGGAAACGGGGAGGGATGCGCTAGAACCGGAGAAGCCGGATATTGAATTCCTCTCGGATTCTTTACTGAGAGCTCTCAAGCAGATGGAGATCGAGAGTGATGATTATTGGGTTCTTTAGCAACCTACAGATGGAGAGTTTCAGATCGGGAGAGTTTCGGCGAAATTCCGCCAAGCAGATGGAGATTGAGAGTGTGGAAGGCGTGCTTGCGACAGAGCAAAGTCGGGCAGCGCTTCCAGAAGGCGTGAGCCGCCGCCAGGAGGCGTGCCTGCTGTACCGGGTCGGGCACGTGCTGCCCTCAAGTTTTTTTCCTTCTAACCATGTATTGCTTTTGGACCATTGGAAGGGCAAAAGGATGAAGTATCTAAAAATTAATGGCCCTTGATTTAGCATAGAGCATATTCCAAAATACCAATGGCCAGAAATCAAGGATACAAAAAAACCCCATAAGGAATGAATAATAATGGCATATTTCCAAATGGTGCAATAAGGATGGAGCATTATGACGTATTTGGGGAATTATCATTAATAATCACTGGAACATTCTTTGAATAGAAAATTCGAGTTGTTCTAAATTATAACCATGCTACGATTGACATAACCTACAAGGGCATGAGGTTAAAGTCGGTTCTGAAGGTGGACTATCGGTTGTACTCTGTCGCTGATAACGGATGCTGTCGTTACTGCACTTATTGCATGTTATAGAATCTTCTCTCAACAGTTTCTTCCTCTCTGACCAAGAGCGATCTTCAGTTGCCCTTGCCATCTGCTGCCAAGAGTAAGAGAGAAGCAATGCCCGAATGAATAGCTTTGTTTTATGAAGCTTGAAATCGGCATATGCTTTCAGCTGCTATTTGTATCCGCTCAAATCTGTTAAGTAGGAGATGGAGTTTTCAATGAAGTTTACCTGGAGCTTGGTCTTTATGTGTAGGATGGCCTTATTTTTGTCTATTTATTTGAACTTGACGGCCATATTCATTTGGATTGGACGGACATTTGTTGCATTAAAGTCATCTTTAGGTTGTTTCGATCGGCATCACGTATAAGAGGATTAAGGCATGGAGTGGCAGGAAGTTTGGCTAATCCTGCAAGTTTCTGGAGGAAAAAGCATTCTCCATAGATTTTAAGCTTTAAGGATAAATTATTAGTCATTCAATAAGTTTTTTCATCAATATTGTTACAGGTCCTTAAACCACTCTTCTTGCACTTTAACAGCCAGCTTCCTATCACCAGTATCAAACTCTCCAACAGCAATAGGAGCATAGTTAAAGAGATCTTTGGTCACTGGGTATGCCACTGGTAAGCAGAAGAGCACAGTGATGGTTGCCACCCAAAGCACAGCCACCCAACCAAATTTAGAATAGACTAAAGGGAGCAAAGATTAACAGGGCCTGGCGGAGAATTTTGGCGGCCAAGCGTAATACGAAAGAATATAGGAGATGCATATGCTATGTACAAACCAATTGTTGCAATTGACACCATTGCTTGGAATGCAACCTGGTTTCAGATACCGTGTAGTTACCAGCAGTAGCAAAATCAGAAGTGCAATTATATCTATAAAAGTTGGCGGTAATTCAAATAGGTTTCAGGGTGACTTACTGGAAGAGCCATGCAGAATGATATAACAACGGACAGCCACACTGCATTCAAAGTTGAACTTCCCATTTGTTCAAATCTTATGCCATAGGTTGGAAAACGCTAGCACCATCTCTTTGAAAAATGCATAGGCCATCCCAAATATTATAATTATAGTAAGCAGAAAGAGGTCTATAAAGAAAGAGAATGTCATCATCCACTTGAAATAATTCCATCGCAGCCAATAAAATTCAAGCAACTAAAGAACCATCATTTTTACCTTGAATTACTGTAATGGAGCCTCATGCCACAGAGAAATATTGCTATAGCAACAATCATCAAACAAACAATCCCGCCAGTTCCACTACCATATCTACTTTAAATGCATCATAAAAATATCTGAGCCACAGCATAGCCTTTTGCATCGTTTGCAGGATCCAGCAAATATGGAATATCAGTGACTGCAAATGTGATACCAAGTAACCCCATCCCGCAATGATGGATATAATAACTGCCATCAATATACTGTGGGCACCATTTTGTCGGAAGATTCGTCTTCTCGACTGCAAATTCAAAGCGTTAACATTTATTGTAAGAGATGAATCTAGTGTTAGATTTCTACTGATACTGATTTTACAAATTCATGCATCACAGCATTCGGACTTATTATTCTAGAGCTCAAAAGTACAAAGTTTTGGCATCTGAATGCTCAAGTTTGATATTTATTGCACTTACAGCCCCAAGCAAAAAGCATTTCCTCCAGCAAAAGCAGCATGGCAACTACTTACCTGCAGTGCATGTATGAACTTGGTAGGCAACTCCGGGGCATACATTCACATTAAATTAGAAAGTCTAACACAACGTATGAGTGGTAACTACCATATGGGCTGAAGCATCATAAGCATCCACTTAGCGTATAATTGGCTCATCAAGAGTCCAATAAAAATATATGTACGGTTTGCTATGAATGCCTTCACCATTGTTATTGTTGAAACTTTTAAACACGTATTCTGCAGTGTTTTCACGTGCAACGACAGGTATAACAATCATAAGGACAACAATACGCCTGTTGCAGAATAAATTCCAGCACTTTAAGGAATAAATGATATTCTGGTCATTCCAAAATTTCGTACAGACCTAATATTCCAAAAAAGCGGCAATGTGCCCATAATAGATAACCAGTTGATTGGGAGGCTGTTGATCACTCCACTTAGAACCAGGAGCCCCCATGCATGCATGCATCACCACATATTTAGATGCATAGTATCCACTTCCATTTGCACCTCCAGTGCTAAGGAGAATAATGACTTGTAAAAGCTGGGCGAGCGAGAACCTATGCTGGTTGTCACAGCCCACCACATGAAACATGAGACTGTTAAAATAATGTAGATTGATTTGTGTGCAGCTAACTTGAAAATATAGTCGCAGCTATTCCCAACGCACAACATTGTATTTGGTACATGTTTTGAAGTAAAAGACCAACCTGCCCAACTATATGTTAAACCTGCAGCAGCAAAGAGCTGATTAATGTCAAAATCTAAAGTATTTTATCATTTCTTTTACAGCAATAACCTTCTTTGTCAGGGGACAGATGGAAGATGGTGATACAATTATATGTCCATTAATTATTTCCTAGATTTTCAACAACTCTACTAGACTTTGTTGTCTAAACATATTGCAATTGTCTGAGTCCTTTCAATACATTCAAGGTTATGACGTTGCTCCCACAACACCCAGAAAGGATATTAGGTGAAAAAATATGCTTTGTGGTCTTAACTCCTAAGGTTATAAATATCCTTTTTCATTCCCAGCTCTTCTAGGAGGATACTAACATCTGAGCAAAGAAAATAAACAGGACAAGAGCAAAACTACGCACTAAAAAGCCAGAACTTACCAGCCAGTTATCCATAGGATGCAAATGGTCCTCCCATTCTGTTCCTGCTAGCCAGGCTCCAGAAATACAAACCTGTGATGTGGGATATGCAGAACAAATCTCGCCATGGAGAGAGCAACAAACAAAGTGAGCCCCTGCAATGAGCCAACCATATAATTAAGGAAACTGGACCTCCATATGTTAATCCAGTATTATAGAGAGTTGTATGCTACAGTAAGAATGGAGATTACTGCAAAGAGAATGCAAAATTTGATAGGCTTCTGCACAAGGCACGCAATAATATGAGCAGGATGTAAAATTCGAAAATGACATGGATAAGGAGAAGCAAAAGAATTTACACATGATAGCTAAAGTTAGATCTATACACAGATGAAGCTTAAAACGTATATAAGATTGAATCAATGGCTACAATTTGAGTTACTTAAATAAGAGACCAGTTCCCTTATGCCTAGATTTGCAATTAGAAGAGTATAGAATAGATGGTACACATACGAAAGTAACGTTTGAGCTCCTGCTTATGCAACCAAGTTCTGCAAGTTTCTTTCGCCTTGAATCCAAATATTCATCACCAGCAAGAGCATTATTGTTGGTATTAAGAACTGCTCAAGTGATGGAAAGGCGTCATTACTGCAAGATTTCTATATTTCATATTGAGTGTTCAACCCAGCAGATGCGGAAATTCAACGGGCAGTAAAGACTAAAAATATTCGAAGTAAAAATTACATTTTATCTAACTGACAGTAAAGAATGCAGGATAGGGCAGAAATAAGGGATTTGTGGTCACAAAACCGGATGGACAAAGATTTATGTCTTATTCTAATACTTGGGTCCGACTCCATTGGTTTATAACCACAGCAAGATGCATTGCAGCCAAGCACGGACGTAACAGAGCAGCCATCAGACAGAACAGACGTAAATTCGACAGGCTTTTTGGTTTTTACTTTGGGCCATGGAATCTGAGCCGTCTTTATTATTCATATTCTAGGCTAAGGAAAATTTTGTTTGAATGATACTTTTAAGGACATTGAATTGAATATTCCAAGCTAGTTGGAACTTGTGTCATCTCTTTGGCCATGAATGCTAATTGACTTTTCAACCTTGCCTCCTCAGCATGAGAGCATAGCGTGTGCTTTGTGGAAAAGCTCCACGTTTGGTGCATTGACTTGATTAATCTAAACTAAAGTAAGAAGTTTACCGTGGCAACAAGGCCACCATAAACATTTCCCTTTGTCTAACTTTGTGTAAGCTTCAAAATTATGTGAACGTGAGGCTTGGCTTGGCGTCAATTTGAAACTTCTAAAAGTTAAATCCAATATCAATTTCAAACAAGGAACATTCTAAATATACCCCTCAAGTCTCCAAATATTCCAAATGAAGAGCATTTTTGTAAATATGGTAATATAGTTTTTGCGAATCTTAAAATTTAAAGGCGTTATTCATGAACATTATACATAGAATAAGATCTTTCTAATAAGATCAAATTCATCTAAATTGGAGTTAAAATGTATGTGTTATGCTCATTTAAGTTGCATCTTATCACACTCTCTTAAACAATGCAACTTAAGGTTCCAACTTTGCTTTAGATGAGCTTACTGCTGGTATTCGATAGGTTTCATGCCCATCTATAAACTTCCATGAAGGGCACTATTTTATTTGATCAATGACAAAAAAAACCTCATTGCCATTTGAACCAAATACTTTTTTTCTTTTTTCTTTTTCTTTTTTTTTTTTTTTTTGAAGTGGTGTATTTAGAACTTTTTGTTTCAAATATGGATTGCGGAGAACATCAAAAGCATCGACAAAATTTGCCATTGGGGGTTTGTCAAGTTGGAATGGTGTCAATGAGAACCGATTATGCAGTTCCAGATCTTTTTAAGATCATCAAGATTCTTTTGATTGTTAAGAATTCTCTAAGATGTACTCATTATATACTTGACATTAAGTGAATTGTATTTAAGATTGTTGCAATTACGTCAAATTTTTCCTAAAAAAGTTCCCCATATTCCCCCAAGATTTTGGCCAGAGATTCTCTAAGACTGCTAGATTCTCCCCTAACTCAATGATCCGATTATCTAGCTACTTGGTGAAAGGATGAAGCCATTGATGATGAGGCTCACTGTCCGACACTCCAATCGACCATGTTGTGATCATTGACTACTATTGAGCTAATATTATATTGTGTCGATAATGAAATAAAAGTAGTGGTCACTTTGTGATAATGACGTTAGCTACATGTCACAAACCGACGTCGTTAATAGCCCGTCTTTAGCAGTAAGTGTCTAGTTTAGAAGAAAAGTGGCAGTGTCCAATGTTTGATAATGCAATGATTGCCTAGTTTCATACTTGGTCCGAGCGTACGCACGCATTTGCACGCATGCATGCACGCACGCATGCACGCATGCATGCATTTATGCATGCATTTACGCAAGCGGCGAGTGCGGCGACGGATAGATGGATAGATTTTTTTACGTCCACGGGAACCCAATGGGTTATGGGACGGGTACATGCGAAGGAAATAGAGGTTAGGGGTGATGGCTCAGTACTAAACACCATGAGGGCCTTAAGCCCCAATAAAAAAAAAAAAAAAGAATAACAGAACATAGGCATAATATAACACACCTATACAAATACATGTATATGACTAAAGGTAGCCCAATGAAGGGTTCTGGGGTCAAGTGTCTCAAACAATAGCTGTGCTGCCTCTATAAACTGCCCACTTTTGGTGTATTCATGCTTCCCTGACTTTACATAGCTCCGCTCGCTGTCTAGATAATTGCACTGGGGAGAGATCTTCTTGAACATAATAAGTAGTAGCTCTAAGATAGCTCCCATGATGCAGAATATGCAATCTGTCTTGTCCTGTACGAAAATGAAGGAGCAGATGACGAGGTCAGTCAGGCCGTTGAGCCCCTACCCCGGGGGGTAACGATCCCACTCCCAGTACTTTGTATATGCATCATGTTTGTGAAGAAGAGCTCAGCTTCCTCAACATCCGAGTGACCAATGGTTTTGTGCAGCCCTAAGATAGTCTTTTCCTTATGTTCGATGCCCATACGGAAAGGACTATTTATCAAATGAACAAGCGTTTGTTTTTTTCAACAAAGGGAATGACGTGATGCAAATCAAAACGTAGGTGGATATGGGATGGGAATTGAATTGAATTTGTATATGTTAATGCTTGAACACTTAACAGAATGAACATATATTTTATCTGCTGGTGATCCGCTTAGTCTCTATAGAGAAAAACTTCCCTTCAATTTATACAAAAGCTGTGATGTATGTATTGCATGTTGCATATCAAAGGAATGAAGAATTAAATACAACTCAAAGAGTTAATTCTCCATGCACAATTGAAATAGAAATGACCAATTTGGCCCATATTAATATGTCAGTCAAATAGCAAAGAGAAACAATGGACAAAGCTTTTCAAGCTTTTTTCAGAGCATGTAATAATTATAATGGTGAGCCACTCATTGCATGCAATGCAAGCCAAATGAAGAAGAATCCACATCAAAATGGAAAATATAATTTTCAACCATACCTAGTCTATGTTGTTCATGTGATGTTTATCTTCAAAATGAGGAAAAGACAGGATGTAGTTGAATTTATCTATATTTGAATTGAAGTTTGACCATCTTAAAGCAACCATCTTCATCAAACATTGTAGAATGGATCTTACAATGTGAATACTTGGTGGAGCGAACACCCAAAATATCATATCTATTTTTCAAAAGATTGTACGTTTTTTTTTCACCCTTCATTTCCTTTGAGCATGCAACGATCTGCACACAAGTTGTGGGAGTACTGTCTCCTTTGAGAAATGCTTGCTTTAAGTAATGTCTCCTCTGGAAGCTACGTCCCAATGTTTTTAGGATCATTACTCCACCACTCTCCTGCAATTACACAACCACTTATATGATGGAAAGGTAGAGCAAAAGAACATTTCTTGAATCCATCAAAGCTAAATACGGGCTGCCCAAAGCTTTAAAGTTATGTGATGAGATAATATTATAAAAATGGCAATTCTTACTGCAGAGAATCATCAAAACCATCTTATTTGATTTCATAACATTTCCTATATATCCTGATTGAAAGTGAATCCACTACACCTTGGGATGCAGAGACACACAAGAAATGAGCATTTGCAAATTTAGACAGAGATGCTGGCTATTTATGAATCTCATTCAAAACCTATAAAGAAAAAATAGATCTCATAAAAATTAGGAGTCTTTACTCATTTGCATCATATCCTGCAGTGTTAATACCTCTGATATATGTGAATTGTTGTTGACTTAATCTCACGGACAATCTATCAATTAGCAGAAAGAAAATTACCTCAAATAATGCTTCAGCAAGTATGATGATTCTTGATTTGCTTGCTCTTCTATTGTATCTTCATTATGACTGTGATTAATAATAATAATAATAATAATAATGGGTTTTAATGAAGCCCAAGGTGATAAGGTGATGGCGTGCTGCATTGCATCCTCTGGAGAACCCTTGCATTTCACCAAAAACTCTTCCAATGTTCACATCTGCTTCAGATACATGGAATAAATGGAAAACCAAAAGGAAATAGACCATCGTAAGTAAATAAATACCTCTGATCTGATGCCTCGTCTTCAAAATCTAAATCTCCTTCACTATTCTTTCTCGATTTTCTTGTCGAATATAGTTTAAGCAATGTTGCAGACGTCTCCTGTGATGCAACCTTGAGTAAATTATCATCTATCTGGCACAAGATTTTCTTGCCAAATTCGATCCACAATATGCTGTTGAGCATCAAACACTTTAGGGACAAAAAATAATGTTTGAAAGAGCTCCCGATTCAGGCGGGGACTCCAAATCTGTTGCAGGCCCAAATGCCCAAGTCCATTGTTGAGATTAGAGGTTGACAACAACCCTTAGCCATCACACCCTTAGCCACATTATCTTGCCAAGAACTAGAGCAGCATCGCAAGCTCTCAAATCCGCAAAAAATTGTACCAAAGTCTGATAATCAATGCCTTCAGCTGGTTTTCTAGCTTTCCTTTATAACTTTTCTTCCTTTGCCTAGATAGCTGTGCATTCTCTCTATTCCTTCTCTGTCTAGCCTGTCTCTTATGCTCTTTGCCGCTACTCCAGTATTGTCCTTGTCACCCTCATCTTCATATATATTTTTTCATTTTCTTCCTAGAACTCTCTGCATTTGTAGAGAAAGATCACCTTTAGTATGGTCCCTTACATTTTCTTGCTTAGCATCCAAAGCCTGGAATCTTGAATACAATTAAGGTATAGGTCTCACATTCTGAACCAGAATTGTTCTGCAGAATTTTTGTTATAGCCAACACTACCTTCATGACTGGCAGAGTCATTTGACTCCTTGCTTGCCTGTGTCAAGACACTAATTGGAGAATCCTGTTTTTCTCCAATAATGGTAGTTATAGCATCATGTACAAGGATTACATGAAAACCCTAATTCAAAAGTGGAGAATGGGATCTACTGAGGGCTACAAGTAGGATCTTCTGAAGACATGCCATTTTCAAGAATATCAAAAGAAGAGGGGAGAAAAAAGACAGAACCGTTAAGTCTACGAAGGAAGAACTAAATTGCAACCGTTTGAGAAGTCGAATTTGGTATCAAAGTCTGGATCATCTGACAAATACAAAAGCCAATCTTCAGCAGAGTCATCAAAATCCATGAGGAGGGCACCTCGTTCTGATTCTTCGGACTCATAATTGTGACAGGGAGAGGAAGTAAAACCTATTACGGTGAGAAATTTGAAGGCAAAACTCGTGCAGACTACGTAAAGAACAGTTAGGTGCTGTTCTGCCCCCTCGTCCAACCGTATGCCGCCACGTGGCCATTTTTAGCACACTTTCATTTCCAGAAAGTACAATGACAAAATGTTCAATCTTTTTGTTCAATCTGGAGCAGAGAATCTATTGGCAATTCTCTGCTCCAGCCAATAGATTGTTGACACGTGGCGTGCAGAACATCACCTAACTCTCCTCCACGTTATAGGAAAGCCCACTAAATGGGCTTTCCTATATACATAAAATGCAACTTCGGTTGCATTCTGCGATATCCGCCAATGGCACGGTGCCACTTGGCCCAGTTTCTTTCCCTGAACTTCCATCAAACTCAACGCGGCGGCATATTTTGAACTTACCTTGCATTCTAGAGAATTTACCTTACATTCTCATCATCCACCTCTCATTCTTATGCTTCTACCCTTGATTCTGAAGTTTTTACCCCTGATTCCAGAGCTCCAAGGTGCAGAATGTAATCCAAGTTGCATCCACGTTATACGATTACTGCGCATTCCCAAGAGTCATCCCTGCCTCTGCGCTCCGCGCTTCGGCAGGGATTCCTCCCCGAGAATGCACAGTAAACTGCCATTCTTATATATGGAATCTCTAGTGATAGAGTTGTTGTATGCGTGGAAGTGGATAAGAATAAAAATAGATAAGCAATTCAAGAATATGATGCGACATCAATGTTTTATCCAAGGGTAATGTCAATGTTTTATCCAGGTGCCGTGAGGAGAAAGTGCTTCAAACAAATTTTACCAGGTATTGATCATATGAATTTTTGGGATCAAACACAAAAATAGATAAGTTTAGAGGGAAAACACGATGGGGAGATCCAAAGTGCTACCTGCATGCACATTTGCCCATGAAGAAGCACAGATTGATAGCTTCAATTCACATAGGTGTGCATCGCCTCTGCATTGAGACATACAGAGATGGATTCAGAAGATGCATGAGGACAGACTCTGTCAGTGTTGCCAACTGGGAGTCATTGAAAATGAACGCCATGCTCTTCAAAACTATCCGGCACTTGACCAAATCTTGTCACGCTATGCTGAGTTGGTCCCTCGTAGCCAGCCACTCTATGTGCTGTTAGACACAGCCTTAGTGGAGTTATTGGTTCATATCTTCAGGAGATCATAGATATATATACCCAACTACGATCTCAGGCATGGCATTGTACTGTATCCTAATGTATATCAGCATGTTTATCACTGCCAAGGTTTTTTCCTTGAAAAACTTTCATGGCAGGGGTTTTTTAATCCTGATAGCAATACGTTTGCTGTTCTTTTATATTGGGTCCCATAGGCCTATTGGTCTCCGTAGATAATAGAAACCCATTCATTCATTCCAAATTGTAGGGAACCACCATTAGTACTAGTGCTTGGGAGAGCTTGGAACGTGTCCAAAAATAATTTCACACTTATAGCTTAGGAGTAAAAACTATGGTGTCATATGCTATTCTTTTACAAAAGGTAGGTTTCTGGCCTCTTCAACATTATACCATGAAGCGACATATACACTACATAAAAGAAAGTACAAGTGGACGATTATGGGTACCCTTTTCTAGCGCTTGTCATGTCTGAATCTCTGCAGTGTTTGAAAAGGTGTTGGAGAGAGCATTCTGGGAAGGGACTCGCGAGAGACACAAAACCGGCCGATAGATATAGATAGGCTTGTCATTCATCACAGCAGCAGTATACAATGTGTGGAAAACTAGGGAGAGAGAGAGGGGATAGCCGACCATAGGAACAATATCGGACTACCCCCTAAAAAGAAGTTTGCCAAGGCAAAATAAAAGGGTAATGGCGACAACTTCTCATCGGGATAAAAAACCCCGCCCTTTCGGGTTTTCGAGGAAAACCCTAATGAGAAATGGTCGCCAACAACCTTGAATGTGTTGCCCGGAGAACGGAGAGAAACGAGTTGATGGCGAACGCAAAATAGAGCACGACCCCAGCAAACGGCGAAAGCCTCCCCCGAATGTGTCCATGGAGAACCGAAGGAGAGGGGTGATGGTGAACAGAAATAGAGCAGGACCCCAGCAGACGGCAGAAAACGGCGGAATCCTGCAAGCAATACCAAAAAACTCCCAAAAAGAACACCCGTAAATGGTCAGAGAAAATAAACAGCACAAGCTGCACCAAGAAGGTCCGAAAATGAAAAACAGAGAAAAAAAAAAAAACATAACGTAAAAGATAGCATCACCCATAGGGTGGAAAAAGCATCACCCAAAGGGTGGAGAACCATTATGTAAAAACATGCATCACCCTCATGCGTGGAAATAAACAAAGATAAAGCATCACCCAAATGTGGAGAACCATTATGTAAAAATATGCATCACCCTCGAGGTGGAAATAAATAGCATCACCTGCAGGTGGAGAACAACACAACAAGAGAGCAATGGAACAGAAACATAAGAATAGCGGTATGATGGAAACGTAAAACATAAGAATAGCAACACTCACAAAAGGAGAACAACAAAGAGGCATGAACAACAAAAATACAAATGAAAAGACTCATGCGCCAATCGACAAAGAGGGAAGGGAGGGAAGCCACGAGGAGGAGAAGAAGAGCCAGCCGTGAGAAGACGCCGTAACCGAGCCAAAATGAAAATGGCCTAATATAAGCCGTCCCTTTCAAATGGCGATCCGGATGGCTCTGATCGATGGGATTCCTCGGAAGGGACTCGAGAGACACAAAACCGCCGACTACCAAAGGACTTCCTCAACTATAAGCCTAGTCGCTATAAACCTCCGTGAAGCCGATAGCAAGAAGATACTCCCGCCACCACCCTCGAAAGCAAATGGATAG
This sequence comes from Isoetes taiwanensis, assembly GCA_021234155.1. Lineage (NCBI taxonomy): Eukaryota > Viridiplantae > Streptophyta > Lycopodiopsida > Isoetales > Isoetaceae > Isoetes > Isoetes taiwanensis. Next base: position 2,742,944 of record JAJEKV010000105.1, on the reverse strand, counting down.
GATAAAGGACGCAGAGAAAGGAGAGGAGCGAAAAAGAGGGGTCACGGACGGAGGATCAAGAGATGATAGGAACCGTGGAAATTAGGGCCTCAAGGATAGTGATGGGGCATGCGAATGAAGGCAAGCGAAGCTAAAGAAATCGTGATGACCACAAAGTGCAAATTGGTCTCGCTTTGGGAGTGGCAGGAGGGGAAAGGAAACCAGGGTCCGGAAAAGTCCGAAGCTACACGCTGACGAGAACCAAAGAGCCGAGCGAGCCGTGGGGGAGAAAATAAAGTCAAGAAGAAGAGCCGGAAGCGCCGCTATGGATCGTGATCAGCCCAATGACCTGAAAAAGGAAAGGACATTAGAGAAAAACAATGAAAAGAAAAGCACGCCGCCATGATGACGGCGCCCGGCAACAAGGCGATGAAAAAACAAATCATGTTAACGCGTACAATGCACATATGATATGAATGCAGATCACGGACTGTCAATATTCGGGAAAAGAGGTCAAACCATAAACCAGATAAAGGATATCAAGAGTGGTAAGGTGAACCTAAAAAGCAACGTCTCAAAGCTTACCAATACCAGACTAACACCAACGTATGAGCCAGCCGAGGAATGTCAATAAGAAAAAAGAGGTTGACAACAAGAAGTCTAAAGCAAAGAAGTTTATAATGAGGAGAGTGAAAATGCCAAGGTCCGGTTCAGGGTAGCATAGGAGAAATGGGAGTGATGTCAGAAGACAAATACCATATGCAAAAAGCCATGAATAAAGGCCCCAATAGGAAAACAAACTTTGGCAAACGAGGGATGAGAGCGAAGAAGAGAATGTAGACATACTAGCACCGAGCAAAAGGAAGGCCAAGAAGGAAACTAAAGGTAATTCGGAGCACAACGTAAAAGAAAAAATGAGGCGTAACTTCATAAACTATAAGCCCAGCCACCGCGAAACCGCCAGGTGTCGAGTCAGGTGACGAAGAACGTAGCGAGGGTGAGACGAAGAGGAGTGCCAACGACCGAGAGCGCGAGAAGAATGGGAACATGTAGAAGGCACCCATTAACGATTAAGGAGAACAAGAATGTGCATAATGGTGAAGCGGCAAACTACAAAACTACAAGCACCCAAATTGATGTGAGCGATTAGAAATGAGAAAAAATCAAAAATTCATGAAAAAAGAGGGGATAGCATCACCTGGGGGGTGGAGAAAAGCATCACCCAGCGGGTGGAAGAAAACACATGATAAACAGAAATTTGTGTCCAAATATAGCTAAATAGCAAATATGATGTATAAGGGTAGCACAATGCATAATGATAGCGAGCTACAAATGAAGCCCCAAAAAAGACAATAAAGTTATGTTTTAATCCCAAGGATAAATACGAGAAAAGAGGAATGCAAGCCAATGAACAAATCAACAAGAAAATAACCACAGACAAGAGCCCAACGGCGAGAAAAAGTGTAAAACACGATCGCCTTAATAACAACATGAACAATGCTATAATCCCCAAAACCACATCAGATTACATACCGACAGAAAGCAGGATACGAAAAATGATCGAGTGAGCATGGCAAAATAATGGACGAATCTCCCCATAACTAAAAAATCAAGGAAAGAATATACAATATGAAAATACGACATGAAGTTTAATCCAATGAGGTGAATAGGCTTCAAAGGATAAATATGGTGCAAAGGAGCTCGCAAATGCAAAAACATGACAAAGTGCAAAAAACATGGCAAAGAGAAGAATGTGAAAGGTTGAATGAGTATAAGGAAGTGCCAAACGCAACATACGACGTATCCAGAAAAAGCTAAATAGCACAAATACAAATGACGGTAATACTAAGGCCGAAAACCCAAAAAGCTGAAAAGAACAATTGCAAGAACACAACGCCAAACGACAAGGTGCCAAATAGGACTCGGTAGCCCCCAGCAACGAGGGTCATAAGATCACTAAGGGACATCGACATTATCTCTACATTGTCTCTACATTGGCTCTACATTGTTTCTATCAGGGACATATGTACACAGTCCAAAAGAGTCGATTCATGATAAATAACCAATCCCCCTATAGAAATGGAAAATACCCACATTCATGTATCTAGATAAAATTGAGTAAGCCACCACGTGATGAAAAAAAGCTACAGAGATATCGGTCCACCAACCTAAAGCCCATAAAGAACCAATAGAAGAAAAATCAAATAACACATAAAATGCATGTATCTAAGCAAAACGGAGGAGCCATAGCCCATAAAAAATCAATAGAATAAAAATCATCTAGCACATAGAAAAAAAAATGCATGTATCTAAGCAAAATGAAGGAACCACCATATGATACAAAAAAAATGTTGCCATTGATCGTATTCCAAGACAAGAAACCGGCCAAAGAGTAGGTCCCATTATGTCTAGCAATGTCAAAGGCAACTCTAGATGCGAAAAACAAGAAGAGAACCCTGTGATAGTACTCATAAGAACCATCAAAAATCAATAATCGTAAAAAGAATACTACAAGGAACTTACCATAGTAAATATGTGAACAACAAGCATCGACATGACCCTACGCAAAAAACCCCAACATATGGAATACTTGGAACACAAGCCATGTAGCAATATTGAAAATAACTAAGATGGCATACACGAAGTCGGTAACAATATTTAAAACAACCGCAAATGTACATAAAAAGACAAAGTGCAACCCGGCAAATGTGGTGAATAAATCTCGGGCAATCAAAAAGAATGAAACCATGAGAATGCCTTGATATAAAATAGAAAAACAACAAAGACAACCCGAGGAAGCAACACATAGGCTACTGAAAGAAACTAAAGTAAAAAATGGGCCGAACATAAACAAGAAAATCAACCTGGAATAACCTGCATAAACAAGTTGAAGAGTCGCGGTGCATCAAAAACAAGATAAACCACAAGTGCAGAAAAATAAAACCCAACAACTAGGGAAAACCTAGAATGTAGAAGATAATACCACCAATAACGATACCACCCGAGCCAAGTGTAGTGCATCACCCATAAGATACAAACACAAAGGTAAAAGATAAAACCCAAACCACCATGGGGAAAATCCTAAACACGTAAAAAGAATGCCACATATAACCACATGGGAACCACAATATAAAAAATAACATACAAAAGAGATACATGTCGGAGAAATAACACGCAATGGAGGCCATACTGCAACCTACCATGGAAATGGAATGCATCAATGTAAAAAAGACAAATGCAACCCGGAAGATGGTGGCCACAAATCTATAGGCGATAAAAAGATAATAAACCAAGAGACTGCAGCTAGAATTATGAAAAACAAGACAACATCCCAAGTAAAATCCACCACAAGATCTAAAACGAGGTAAAAAGTGAGCCGTAACATAAACAAGAGAAAAACAAATGAGGAGAGCATAGACCCATTTAAATAGTATGGTGCATCGAATCCACGATAAAAACACAAGTGCAAAGAAGAAAAATCCGAAAACAACCATGAAAAAGCCTCAAATTCAAAGGATAATGTTACATGTAGAAAAATTAGATGTCCATCAACTTGGAAAAGGTAACATACGAAAGAGATAACATGGGAGGGAAAAACCACCCCCTAAAACAAAAGCCCCTAGATGCCTCATATTCTAATGCAATTATGAATAAGACATGAGAAAAACATAACAATCGAAAACCCCGCATAGGAAAAAGAAAAGGGACACCCAAATGATAGAAAATATAGTGTAAATGTGACTCGTAATTCCCTCCGAGGGTATATGTAAAGGGGGCATAAGATAACCTATATATGCCACAAAAACCAGGTAACATGCCTCTTCTAAACTATAAACTCCGCAATAAGCCTGAGAAAAAAAATGCACAACTAAACTTAACCTGATTCAATGCACAATGTGAGTGTTTGCAAAACCCAAACTTAGATAGTAATATGGTAAGAAACCCCAGAGGAAAAAATGCGGATATTCGGATGTCATAATTCACCCTATGCCACAAAAACCAAGTAACATGGTAGAGCCCACTCCGCAATAAGCTTGACAAAGAAAAATGCACAACTAAACTTAACCTGATTCAATGCACAACCCAAAGAAAATGTGGAATTCGAAAAACTTATCTGAAGATTATCCGCCAAAGCCGAATGCTAGGGAGTTGAGAGATCATCCCGGGCCTTAACCAACATTGAATGCTTCGAAGGAGGTCTAAATAAAATCTGAGGATACAGAGATAATGTAACCTTGTAATGGTGGAAAATCTTGGCTTAGGTAATAGGGTAGGAAATAAAAGAAATATGGGGATACCAGGATAAGGTAACCCCGACATGGGTTGCACAGTTGATCGAAAGGGGAATCGAATGGGGAAACGAATGGCAAAGAGTTTGAGGATCAGATGCTTGTGAAGCAAATGCAAAGGAGGATAGGCCGAAATCGATTATGTAAGAAGGAGGATTCGTTGGAGAAGCTCCATAATTGATTTGCAAAGGAACCGATGGCGATGCTTAGAGTGCTTTCAAGAAATTGTCCACCGGCTCCAATCGGCCGCGATAACTCCAATTTCGAAATTCATGGGCCTGTTGCGTGCGTGTACATCGAGCTAGATTCGAGAAGCCGGTGTGTTGAATCGCAACATAAGTATAGCACAAGGGAAACCAAGCAAAGACAGAGCAAATTCGACCGGACTAGGAAGGCGATTGTCGTAAAATAGAGCAAAGATGCGTAATGGGCCGATCCAAGATATCGCGACCCATGTAAAGCAATCAAAAAGCCAAAATGGCAAAAGGCGATAAGGAACGAAAAAAACGGGAGATGCTAGAGGAAAGGCCGGGTCCGTAGTCAAGGATCAACGGTTGGGCCGGGATGGGTTGCGCTTCATAGGTGAAGCCCGAGGAAGGACGCCTCAAAAAGAAGAAGGTCAACCGCCCACGCAGTGCCGACGATCCAACTGTTTGAAAAGATCCGCCCTCGACGAATCAATGATGAGGCAGATCTCTGGAGAGAACCGATCCCTGCTCTGCCTGCACTCAATACTATAAAAGAAAATAGCTGTTGCATGCTCCTTTGCATGTTCCAAAGATCAAATTGAGAGAAGTATAAAACCAATCCGTCGGAGGATGCATGCGATAGATAGTCAGAAATGTAAGAAAAGCTCAACCGTAAAAGGAATCATCCAACCGTGAGCCCAACTACGGCCTAAATCGCATGGAAGTACATCAATAATTCATGATAGTGCATGACGAATCTCCATGTAGAGCAATCCTCCTATAGACTCCTGATAACATAAATGGCAACGCAAAGACAGAAATGCATGAGCATAAAAGAACTAGCAAGCAAAGCCACGGAAGCCAAACCATAGCATACAAATCTGCCAAAACAATCGGGAGTGTGGCAAATCCGCCTGTGTGTAGAAGAACCTTGGCATAGGGAGAGAAATCCATACCTCATAAGCGATACTTGTATACATCATAAGTTGAAACAAAACAGCAAGAGCAGCCTAGCTATCAAATGGCCAAATCCAGAAGATGATGAGCCAAAAAGAAATGTGAAACAAATGCAGGTTGAAGAGCAGGAAAAATTCAGAATCTGTGATGGAAAAATAGAGGGAAGCAAAGATGATAAGACAGATGGGAAGCAATGGACAAGGAAAGACGGAGGGAAGCCACGAGAGGAGAAGAAGAGCTACTGTGAGAAAACGCCGATAACTGAGCCAAAATGAAAATGGCCTAATATAGGCGCTCGTCCCTTCACAGAATGGCGATCCGATGGCTCGGATCGATGGGATTGTAGTGTATGCAACAGAAACAATACATCGTGCTTCCCAGTTCTGGCTTCAAGCTTTTGGAATAATATCTAGATGACCATTTTTTTCGAAGGATAAGATATGCACATGACTTAGTCCAAGTTAAAACTGGTCATTATCATGCACATATAAACTCCAGGTGGGAGATTAGAAGGATGTTCCCTAATCTAGAAGTAAAAGGATTAACCAACACCCCACAACCCCCAAAAAAAAAAAAACCAACACAGAGTGATAAAGAGGATGCTCCTGCTACAAAAGAAAATGTACAAATGGAAACTACATTATCAAATAAAGACATCGTAGTAGGTGCATCTGTCTCTAACAATGTAGAAAAGCGTAAGTGTGTAATGCTCCACTGAAGAGAGCTCTTTTTACTGTTACTCCTTTCAGACTTGTTCAACAAATAGTTCAATGGGCAGGAATAGTTCCCAATGAAGTTCCCAGAAACCAAAAGACCCCTTGGCAAATGGTGTTATCAAAATGCAAAATAAGATCCAGAAATATTGCCAAGAAAGTTAGAGGCACTAGAAATAATCACTCACTAAATAATACAGAATGTGCCTCTCAATCTACCTCTGTATTGTCCGTCTACATAGAAAAGGTGATTTCAAGTGAAAGATGGTACAATACATTGATTGACAGAGGTACCATAAAAGAGGCACACCCAGAAATGAGTTTAGTAGTTCATAGAAACAACAATAAGTGGGTAGACTCGAAAATGTCCGAAAAGATGGAGATGCTAGAGAATCCTTTTGCTTTAATAGGAAAAAAGGACATGATGATATCAATGGGGACTTAGACAACATGAATGTAATAAAAGTAAAAAAGGCTTCAATCCCTTCGCTTAGCAGCTCATATGACACTGAGCTGCAGTTGAAAGAAAATTAGACTTGGGCTAGAGAGCATCAATTCTTGTGCTCCTACCTATGTATTATGAAATCACAAGTTGGAATATTAGAGAGGTGAAATTCTCAGAATTTAAATGAAAGGTTTGCAATAGCTTTAAAGAGATTGAATTCAGATATTATCTATCTTCAGGAACAAAAGTATAAGGAAGAGGAAACTGGTATGTTGTTGAAAATACTAGGCAACGAATATGTTGGAATTGCTTCAGTGGAAAGCTCTAGTGCTGGTATATTGATTGCATGGAGGAACAAATCAAAGTAACCACCTCCACAGTAGTTAGACTTGGAAGGTGGTGTAGGCCCGCTTACATAGGAATTTGGCATGCTGAACTTGACGTGCTGAAACAAAGCAGCATGGGAAATGCAGCATGAGAGCAAAAGGGCGAGAAGAAGAAGCCATGTCGGAAGGATATAAGGTTTGATGGTGGCGAGGACAGAAGTGCAAAAGGGCGCAAAGGGAGTTAGGGTTCTCTTCGATGCACTGAGAGGCATTTATAGACACTTGAGTGAAGAAAGATTAGAGCTGTAAAACATGACAAGTGGCCGAATCCTAAGAGAACCAGGAAAGAACCAGAATTTGGCCTAGTCTCCATAAGATTGGCATCTTAAATGTGTGAGATGCTGATGCAGAGTCAATAGTTCGATGTAGGACACATCTGCAAGTACAAAGTATGATTTGATTGTGCCGTGTAATTGAAGGGTAATTGTTGGCATAATTAAGTGTGGTAACTCGAGAAGACGAATGTCATAATGAGGTAGGGTAGCAGTCGATATTAACAAAGAGAAGCTATGGAGGGCAACCAGATATGCGGTATGGTACAGAAATTCTGAGAGATTTCTTCGTAATGAGCAAATCAATAGTTCAATTCTGATTGCATGCATGAAATTTCATTCGCGATGACCCATCTTTGTAGGCATGCCAGGCGGTGAGCCTCCCAGAGTCAAAGTACATAGCAGCTGCATGATAGAGAACACGATTCCTTCACAATATCTCGAATGGCTTACCTGCCAGATGAATCACTTGAAAATCTGGAAGATGAAGAACCAAGGCGGGTGAAAGCATGCTAGGGCCTACATAAAAAATTACCAAAAAGGTACTTTTCTGTGTACTTCTGTGCAAGTACATAATTGTATTTTAAAGTACCTAGACTACAAGATTGACTAAAAGAAATTGTGTTATGTTCAAGAGTAGTAGTACATACATGTTGTAAGGTATCTTGTGATGTCAAGAAGATGTTAAGAACTCAAATATATCATCATCTTTGACTACCCAGAGTATTTTCCAGCTAGTTTCCAAAACATGTAGGCCCTAGCATGCTTTCACCCAGGCACCCCTATGGATGGGTGGCTGTTGGGGGTCGCTGATGATCCTGATCTAGACTTCGGATACATCGATTTGGTGTTGCATCTTTGCTGGACCAAGGATAAGGGATACTTCATCCTCCAGTGACATTTAATAAATCTCCTTAACTGATGACTATTAACGCATAAAAGCCATGATTCCTAATAACAAGGTTTAAAATGAAACGCACTTATTTAAGAAGTGCGTTTGAAAGATTCCTTTATAAAAATTGAAAACTTGAAAAAAACAGACAAAATAAGGAGCAAAGCATTAGAAATACCCCAAAAAAAGCAACATTTTTGAAGACTTTTCATTTTTAAAAGAGGGAAAAAAAATGGTTGTTTTGAGGAGAGAGACATTAAATTTGAAAACTCAATAAGTATTTACTGTTGAAAATAGAAGGAAATATAGTTTGTCTTTTTGCAAGCTTATTATAAGTACTAAGAAAATCAAACATAGGAAAGAGAAAGAGTGTGAAATCATAAAGCAAGAAAGAGTTGTTCTAATTAAGCATTGTTGAAGAGACAAAGCTTTCAGTTTAAAAATCTTCATCAAATTATATTGAAATTCTTAGCACAAAGTTTACAATGAAAGTTAATTTATAATAATCGTCTCAGATAAATTTATAATGAGAGGTGGCTCTTCCCAAATCCACAGGACTCTCGCACTCTTTAGGATCTGCCTCTTTGCGAGGGTACAATAGCGTAGACGCCGCTTCGATTCCAATGGTACAGTGCATGTGCCGCTTCTCGCTCGAGCACCACAGCTCAGTCGACAAACTCCACCTCCTCATCTCTTCTTCCCGCTAGTAGTGGAGGCCGGATTGCGTGTATGTGCCTTTAACATCGCCAAAGACCGCTTTTTGCTCCTGGGCCTTTTTCATCGGAAAGGATTCACAAGAGCTTATCCTTGTCCCGCGAAACTTATTTTGTCCGGGTCTGTCGACGGAGACAACATTGCGCCCACGCTTAAGGGCGAAAACTAAACTGTGGTGCCCGAGCCAGAAAAATGCATCTAGAATCCGGGCCGGGCGAAAAAGCCACCGTATTAAGTTATTAATTAGCCGCTGTGGCTTCGGTAATGAGATACCACAACGCCTTGTCATTTGTGGGTCTCTTAATTTTTGTAGAACAAATTAAAACCGAAAGGCGCGGGGTGGACTCTTCTCATTCTCGCTGTATTGAAATGAACCATGGTTTTTTTGGTGTCCGCTACCGTAAAATCCTATATGGAAATGTTCAAAAGTTTTACTAAGCGCGACCACCACCATGTCCTTTGACATTTGTTTTTAGCCCCGCCAAACAAAAAGCAATTAAAAATTGGTAGAAAGAAAACGAACAAAATAAGTTAGTTCAGCTGGTGTGGTCAGATAAATTTATACCACCATTGCCTTGTTTGTAAAACTTATACCACGTGTCGTCTTGCAGTATAAATTTATAATGAAGTTGCCTTGGTGTATAAATTTATACCACGAGGCGACTGAGGTATAAATTTATACCGTGGTGTTACAGTAAATAGAAAAGCAATAAATTCAAAGCTTACCATACGCAGTTTTGGCCCGTTCATGCATAACTCCCATTGGCTTAAGCACCGACATCGCCTCGCAGGTCGGAATGAAAATGATGACCCTCCAGTTTGCAGATGTCGTGATTTCCTTCAGGCCGTCCAAAAAAGCACGGACTTGCACGTGCGTGAAGGCCTCCTCGTCGAAAGTGCTATCCTTAATTTTGAACCCGTATGGAATGTCTGCAATACACAATGTATAATTTTGCTTGTCCAAAAGAGTTCCCAGCCTCGTGCAATCCCCATGAACAACCACAGACTGACAGCAAATCCGACCGAATGTTGTAAATCGCTCATAATCGGTGTCAAAACCGCTTGGCCGATGTGGTCCTCTAGTAGTAAGAGGGCCCGTGGTTTCTTTTTGGCACCGGCGGCGATTCGCGTCCCCGATATTGTTTGCATTCGAGAGCATAAGTGTCACCGAGGGGTGATATGTCCAGCTCATGAATATGGTTGGTAGGCAGTTTGGCTTTATTGCTTCTTCTTCTGGGCGGACTAGTGGGGGTACTCTTATTGCTTGGAAGATGGATGTGCAGTCACATACCGCCGCATGTGTTTGGTCGGTGGGCAATAATTAAGTGGTTGGAGGGCGGGCAAGAGTGGGGGATTGTTAATGTTTATGCCCCTAATCAGCCTTCTCGGTGCTTTGTGGGCCACAACCCAATAAGTTCTGCGAGCCCTTGGTGGGTTGCGTGGTTGCTTGGTTGTTCTTAGGGGATTTCAATATGGTAGAGCGAGTAGAAGATCGCCTGGTTCTCGCACCCAAATTGTGCAGGGATTTGAGAGGGACCCGGTGGTCTCGCTTTGTTGCGTGATTTGGCCTTGGTTGAGGTCCCCGGGGGACTTGTCTTTCACCTATTGTAATAGGCAGATTGGTGCGGGCCGGGCGTATGCTAGGCATGACCGGGTGCTATGCTTCCCCATGCGCATTGGATGGTGTGCCCTCTTTGCGCCCGGAGTAACATTCTGCCTACCTCCATTTCCGATCATTACCCTCGTGTTTTGTCCAAATAGTGGTGCGGTTGCCTCTCCTTCTCGGACGGTGTTAGCTTTGAACACCCTACCGGGTCGATCGGGCTTTCTCGGCCCGGAAGGCCGCGAGGAGTTGTGGCTTGATACCTTTTCATCTCCGGCGGTATGTCCGGTATGGTGACCCGTTGGCGAGGTGAAGCGCTTTGCTAAGGTCTTTGGTAGGCGGCTGCGGTGCGGGCGAGCGGCAGGAGTTGCATAGTCTTTATCGAGTTGAGAAGATTCGGGCAAAGCGGCCTTTCCATGGCATTAGGGAGAATGCAAATGTTGCAACAGATTGTTGCTTTGGGAGCAGGTTAAAGTGCATGAGGCGCTGTGTGAAGACAGCCCTTACCTGGTTGAAGGAGGGGGATACAAGTTCGGTTGTTCTTCGAGCAGCTAGGCGTGGCGATATGCAAAGATCTATGGCGCCCCTTGCTTTGCCTTTGATGGCCGGACTTTGGAGGATCCCGGCCGAGTTGCAGAGGTATGTGCATGCTCATTTCTCGGGGTTTTTATGCAACGACTCTTCCCTATGAGCAAGAGATGCAGGAGCTTGTTTTGGGGGTCATTAAACCATCTATTTTGCCTCACCAACGTGAGAGCTTGGAGCGTGAGCTCTCCAGAGGATTTAGCGGAGGCATGTATGTGCATGGCCAAGGATAAATGTCCTGGGCTGGATGGCATCCCTGTGGAGTTCTTTCAGACTTATTGGGAGTGGGCTGGTGAGTCTGTGTACCAGGTGTATCTTGAGTTGCTGCAGTCTTCTCACATGGATAGGATCTTGAATACCGCATGCATTTCCTTGATTCCTAAGGTTAAGCAGCCTTCTACTATTAATGATTGGAGGCCTATATCCTTGTTGTCCTCTGTGTACAAGATTATTGTGAAAGCCCTGGCCGAGAAGTTGAAGCCGGTGTTGACTTCTTCCATTAGTAAGGTGCAGTCTGGGTTGTCCTGGGAGGAACATTTTGACTAATGTTGCCGCAGCTTATGAGGGCCTTTATTGGGCCAGGAGAACAGGTCAAGGCATTGCCTATCTTAAGCTTGACTTTGCCAAAGCTTATGATAGTGTCCGTTGGGAGTTCTTGTCTGCCATGATGTTAGCGTTGGGCTGGGTCCACGCTTTACGAGAGATCCATGAAGTCGCATAGGTCAGCACGGCTACGGTGGTGTGCGTGGTGAACCCTCCGCCTTTTTCTCCTTAGGCGAGGGTAAGGCCGGGGGTGCCCTTTGGCACCATTTTTGTTTACGATTGTGGAGGCAATCGCCCCGCTTGTTTTTGGCTGCAGCGGGAGGAGGGGGTGGTGGATGGGCTTCGGATGCGTGATGGTAGTCAAAGATTATTAACCAGTTCACCGATGACACTTTTTCTCTTCTTGGTGGCGTAAGAGAGGAATTTGCGGAATGTGAAGGGTTTGCTGGATACTTTCTCCTTGGCCTCGTGCATTCTTCCTCCAATTGGGGTAAATGCTCCGCATTATGGGCCCCAGCTTGACTCCGCCTCCCCTTGTTTGGCTCTATTCCCTGGAAGGTGCTTCCGTGTAATGTGTGTACTAAGTCGTTGGGTATTCCCTTTGGAGGGATGTTTCCATGGGGAGGGTGTGGGATGAGATTTTGCGGGGGTTGCGTAAACACCTCAATTGGTGGAAGGGTAGCAAGTTGTCCATGGCGGCGTAGGATCACTATTGCCAAGTCGGTGCTTTGTAGCACTCATGTGTATACAAAGATCTGCGATGTTAGCTCCGAGGGTAAGATACGTGCTTTGGATAAGATTGTTCGAAATTTTGTGGGGGCGGGATGATGAAGGGCGGTTGTTAAAGTGGCTTGGTGGAAGTGTCTCCGCCCAGGAGGATGGGGGCTTGGCCATTCTGGATTTGGCACCGCATAGTAAGGTGTTGGTCTCTAAGTTTATTTGGAGCATTCTCGCAGATGGAGCATCTTCTCCTGGTGCGGCACTATTGTGGCAATCTCTTCGCCATTGTGTGGCATTTGGAAAGTCGCCCCAGGCATGTAGAGTTGCCCCGGCAATCACTTTGTTGTATGGTCTCCCGCCTTTCCACATGCATCCCCTTTTCTCACACCGGGGGTGTTGCGGGCTTGGGATCACGTGCGTGTGCTCTTCCAGCTAGATTATGCCTCGGTTTATCACCACTCTTCTCCTTTCTTGTGGGTTCCTCTACCTCCCCGCGTGATTTGCCCTTTGGCTGCCATCAGGCATGCTTTCGGACGCAGGCCCGTTGGAGGCGAGCTGTCGTGCTCACCTTGGAGGATTGGTATTGGGATGATCAGCTAGCTTCGTGGGGAGTTCTTTTCGAGCTCGCTTTCCTGAAGGACGGTGGACCTATATCCGGGAACAAGTGGCGGGGAGTATTCCGCTACACATACCTATAGTCCCTCGTGGTGCCGTGGTGGTGCAGTTTGGAAGGTTCATCCGGATGTTGTATCTTCTTGTTTTGTGCGGTCTTGTTACCGGGTGTTGGCTATTCATGACACTCGCCCCTTCGTGCAAGTGGTCTCTCGCAGCTTCGGGTTCTCGATGGCTTCGGTTTGACGTGGACATGGAGCTCACTTCCCCAATCAAGGTTCGGTTATTATGTGGCGGTGGTGCACCGTATCAGATCGTGAATGTCCTTGTGAGTCGGGCTTAGGCCGGGTGTGAGCCCTCTTTGCCCTTGTTGTGGCCTTCATCGTGAGACCGTGGAGCATTGTTCCGGTTTTATGCCCTCACTTGCGGGTTGCCCGGGATTGGGTCATGGCTCGCTTCGTGAGATTGAATAGCCAACAATTGCCGCTTCATGTGGTATATCCCGGTGCTTGGCCGCCAGATGGGCAGCAAGCCTTGCATCTGTCAGGCGCTGCTTGGTTGGTGTGGTTGATTTGGAAGCGGCGGTTGTGGATCTTTCGGGGATTCAAAGCAACTGCGACCTCTCTGATTCCTCGACTCAGGTACAAGCTATTTCAAAGCTTTTTGGTGTTCCCGGGATTAGTAGAGCGGAAGTTTTCCATTTGGCGGGACTTCTTGGGTGTGGTAGATGGTGATGGTCAGTTTGTACAGCAGTAGAGTTGCAGTTGTTGTGGAGTGTCGAGGTATCACTGTCTCTTTGGGGCAGTTCTCCTTCCTCCTCACTTGCTTTGTAACATTACCATTCTTTTAATATATTGCTGACACAGTTCTTCAAAAAAAAAAAACTGCTTGTGCCGACTTCTTTTCCCTGCTCAACTGCCTTCAGTCTCTGCCTCTCCTCCTTGGCCCTACGAACCAGGTTTAAAAATCCTGTCGGTAGCCCTTTCTTCTTGTTTTGTAAGAAAACTGTGAGACAAAGGCACGAAAACAAAGAGTATTTTCTGAAAAACTTAACCCAGCCACTGAAGTTAACAGCGTGCTCTCTGATAATACTATCTGAAGTAGAAGTTGGATACAAAGCCTTGCACTCCTCCCAGTCCTCCATGTTTAGTTGCTTCATTAGCTCTGCCTGGCAGGTGACAATGTCTTTCTGACTGCAGAGGAAAAAATGTTGTCAGACAAAATCAGGGAAAAAAGAACACGACATGGGAAATGTGGCTTACATCTTAGCTTCTTTGGCCATTTCGTCTAGAGTGAATTCTTTGGCCACAACTTTTTCTAGTAGTCTTACAAAAATTTCTTTGCTTTTTAAACCCTGTAGCTGCGTCCATGGTACAATGCTCATGTTTTTTTGTTTTGCTTCACCACCTTTTTTTGGTTTTTTTCCGGCAGAGCTAGATTGTTCTTTCAGCTCACCATCTTCGAACATGCAAAATATTCTTTCCTGAAGATCCCACACCTGTGAATGATCGAACACAAGTAATTTAATGTTGAATGGCGTACAAGTGTTTGTTGCACAGTCTACTGTCTAATTCCACACGCAAGACCAGGCACGGTATAAATTTATACCGTGCCTGGTCGCGGTATAAATTTATACCATGGCGAGTCACGGTATAAATTTATACCGTGCCTGGTCGCGGTATAAATTTATACCGTGCCTGGGCACGGTATAAATTTAAACCGCTACCTCCGCACGGTATAAATTTATACTGTGCCCAGGCAAGGTTTAAATTCAAACCGTGACTCGCCATGGTATAAATGTACACCGCGACCAGGCACGGTATAAATTTATACCGTGGCTGGTCTTCCTTGGTCTTCCGTGGCACGGTATAAATTATTACAATGTTCGGTGTTAATACACAAATTAAGCTATGCTTAGCATACTACAGAGGACTAAATTAAAGCTTTTACTTACTTGACCATCTCTGAAGGCAAGCTGGAAGTAATTGTCGTACTGCTTCACAGCCATTATGGGCTTCTTGTCTGAATCATAGCTGAGGCAGCACTCTGTGACACAAGCTTCTCGAAGTTCTTGGAGTTTGTTTTTTTGTTTTTTGAAGTCCTCCCCATGCATTTGTTTGAACTCTACGTATTCCCTGTGCATGAAGCGGATCTTGTCTATCAGGCTCATTTTTAGTCTGAAGTCATTGTCGAGATTATGACTCACGGCAATGACCTTTGCTTCCTCGTCTGTGACTCCCACGTAGATATGTGCTTCCACAGTCTTCCAAACTTCATTACGGGTTTCTTCTTTTGAAAGTTCCTTCCATGCTTTGTAACTATGTGTGCCTCCAAGTACATAATATGTGTAATCTTCGAAGTCAGCCTTTTTGTAATCTTTTCGGTTGGTTTGCACCGACTCTCATCCCACCATTACAACTAGTGGCGACACATGGGCATGAGGATTTCTTCTCATTCTTTTGCTTCAAGATAGCCACATGTGCCGCGCATACTGACTTCCTGACCAAGCACTCTGACCCCATCTTCATTCTTAGGCGGCCTTTTTATAGTGCTCAATGTCAAAGAAATAGTTTGTTTGAGCAGTTTAGTTTCATTAACCCGCTTGAGAATAGCACTTGACTTATCTACGGGCTTCACAACAATAGCTGCTCCAGGAGCCTTCTGAAGAGCTTCTGCTGACTCCTCTATAGTCAAGGACTTTGTTGTTCTAGATTTTTTTTTGGTAGGAGGCTTTGTATCTACTACCAGGGAATGCTTCCTACCCTTTCCCTTTGTTACCACTGGTTCCTCCTCTTTCTCTTCCTCTTCCTCTTCTTCTTCTACTTCCTCGTTTTTCTCTTCCTCTTCGTTAGGAATGGGGTACCATAGACCCTTGACCAACACTTTTTGTTCACAAAGCACTACTGACATCAAAATGTCTACTATATCCTGTAATCCAGGGTTAAGTTAGGAGAATGACGGTATAAATTTATACGTAAAGGCACTAAGAATAACTTACATAGCCGCCCTTGTAATTTTCAGATATGTAGTCATGCACGTCTTTGGGTTTGCACATGCTTATTCTAAGCATTTTACTACTAAGAACATAGAAGACTTCCCCTTTGTCATGCATGCACTTCATTAAAATTTCATCGTCGTTTTCTGTAGCAACAAGGTTTACAACTTCGCCAGCAGGGTAATAATCATCAGACTTGTACTTGCCCTTCCCTGTCTCTTTACACAAGTACAGGTACGCCTCAGTTGGTTTGCTCTCTCTTGCGCCCCTGTGGACGTACCATGTCTGATCTTTTAGTTCGTATGTCTGTGGCTCTAATGGTGCAGCCTTTGATGATTGGCCTCTGTGTACAAACTTGATCTTGGGGGTTCTGACACGCATAAAAAACCCATTTTTACATAAGAAACAGAACCTTTTTCGACTTTTTGAAACACAAAAACAGTAAAAACAGAGGCTGAAAGGGCATAAAATCCACACTAAATTAACACTTTATTTGTGTCATTTAAGCTTAAAACACAACAATATTACTAAAATATTAAGGTTCGGGACCATTCTTTAAGCACTAGACACCAAGATTCCGAAATGGTTCTGAATCGGTATAAATTTATACGCCCCGAGCACGAGCGGTATAAATTTATACCGTTCCAGAACACAGTCGGTATAAATTTATACGCCCCGAGCACGAGCGGTATAATTTTTTTTTTTTTAGCACGCCAGCCTAACCAAGCGTGCAACCCTCCTTGCAATTCTAGGCTATCCACGTAGCATCTCCACATCAGCAAAATCTGATGTGTCTTAATATTCTCCGTTAGATCTTTATTTTTGTAGATCTAGGGCCAGGGAAATTAGGAAAGAGCCAAAAATGATCACGGAGATGCTAAAAGACGTCGGAAAGCACGCGTGCCTGCCTCCCAACAAGCTTCTACTACCATTTATTTACTTACTTGCTTGCATCATTTGCTCGGCTGTCGTACCAATAGTAATTGTTCCTTACTTACCATTCGTGTCTTCATCTCAATCTCTTTCAAACCTAGCGGATAAAATAGCCATCACGTCTGGCCTAATGCAAAACTACATAGCCATCACGTTTGGCCCAATGCGAAACCAGGATTTGGTAAAAATGGAGCATTGCCATCTAGATTGCTCATGTGTTGCAGGACATAGATTCTCAGAAAAGCAATTTCACTTTCAAGGAAGTTAGGCTTTGCATATTGTTGGTGCCGTTGAAGATGGACTGGGATTAGATAGGTCAAGAAGAAGGACGTTATTTAAAAGGTATTGGCTTCTCTACACATCGTGGTTTGTTGTGCAAGCATCTTTATGAATTCGGATGAGGTACTTGCATAGAAACATAGAACATAGAAACATAGTTTCATTCAGACAGAACATAGAAACATTATTTTGCATGTTAAAGTCTAGATTTGGTCTTGTTGAATGAAAGGTATTCTGCAACGACATTCACCTAACACGGTTTTGCAAGTGCACAGGTTGTAAATAAGAGATCATGAAGATACCTATTGGCATGTGAAGTGCCAGAAAGTCATAAGGTGATGGCATTGCCTTTTCTCACATTCTCATATACTTGCAGGATTTGCTCATTTCCTCCTCTAATCAGTACCATAGCGGAATCTGTAGATCTTTCCTTGCCATATTTTCTTTGCCTTCCGATCTAGACTAAAAAGACCAAGAGATTTGAGTCGTGGGGAAGATTGTGCGTCTTGAAGGTCATGCATTGGCAGAAGCTGAGTTTGGAGGAGAGGCTCTAATTGGACTCTCCAGCTCAAGCGCAACAATACTAATGGAACACATTGACAGTTTTTCAAGCTCCATCTCTCCTAAGGATTTCTTCATCTAGGTAATCTTTTCCTTTCTATTTTCTCGTTTCTGCACCATAAACATGTATAATCATGTGCAAGAAATATTCGTGCAAATAGGCATCCTTTCTAGCACTTCTTGTAAGAGTACACTTTTCAAGATTTTGGTGTATTCGGAATTGGACCTCTACATAAGGCATCAACTCATGAAGCAAATTTCCAAAGGATCCTCCAAACGACCTGACTTTTCTTTTCCTTTCATGATTTGCATCCTCATTCCTTACAAATCCAAGGCTATGCATACTCGCCTTGGGTTTTTTGTTAACCTGTAGAAAAAGAAGCAGATATATCAGAAATGTTTGCATAAATTTGAAAGGTAGTGCAGATAACAACTTAGACGATGGAGCTGAGATGGGAAAAATGCTAACTTACAAAATATCTGCTCATACTGACAGACCCTCAGATATATGCTAGTTTTCTTTCTCGGAACCTGGCATTCTCGTAGTATTAATTTTTACATTGAACAGTATATCAGTTGGTTCTTTACGCGGGTTAAATTTTACATTTTATCAAAGAAGGGATGGCTTGTGCTTCTTAATCTTACTAAGGAAAGATACCTTCACTTCATTTAGTAAGACATTTTGGAAAGTAAGTTATGTGTAATCTCTCTTTTTTTTTTTTTGAAGAACTCTGTGTAATCTCTTTTTGCTCGTTCAAATTTGTATATTTTTGTTCATCAAAGATGCCTAGCGTTAAAAACATCTCTTATTGCAATGGACTTGTTGCAATATTTTGTGGAAGTTGGATACCATATTTAACCCATTGTTGCAAAGTGGTAGTTTATGGCAGCGTATGGACCTGCTGTAGTATGCTGAGCTTATGTCATGGTATTCAGAGAGAAACTCCATGTTTCGGGCAAACTTACAGCAACACCTAGACAGTTACATTTGCCATTGATACATAATCTGCAAGCTAATTCATCTAACACCAAAATGATCAAAGATAAGCATTGCCACCCATTCTTCCACTTCTGACATGCGCCTAGGATAGTAATCCATCTAGTTTTAAGGCACAATCTTAACCCCCATCTTATTTTTCAAAGATCTTACAAGATCTTACGTTTCATCTTATTTTTCAAACTTATTTATTCTCATTCACATTTGGTTAAAAATGCTAGACAGCTTCCAATAAGAAGCTGCTACACATTCTGGTTAAGCAGCATACTGTTAAGACTCTGTGATGGCTTGCATTACTTTCAGATTGACATACTCAATCATGAGATGAAACGTAAGATCTTGTAAACCAGACAACAATTGCAGTGCCACTGCACTAATGGCTGGCATTCTTTATTTGATGTGACATCTTTAGCTACAGCTTAGCAAGGAAGTGCTAAGACTTAAAGCTCAAAATAATCTATATTCTATACTGAAGGAATATGTTTTCATGGCAAGAAGATCATATCCTAGTCCGTTAAATCCGTCACTCTTCTTTACATCTAGTTTTTGAATGGATGCAAACTTCCGGACCTACAGAATTTATGTCATTCGCCTTGACCTCACTCACTCAAGAACCCTACTGTCACCCAAACACAGCCTTTTGGACCACCAGGAAGTAGATAGATCTTATCCAAAGTCAAATAAACAATGGTACCAAATATTGCACCTCCCCAACCGGTCCAGCCTATCACGACAGTGGTTTCTCTCAAAGAAAGGCAGACCTGCTTATCCATAATACTTATGGCATTGACAAAGTCCCAAATATATGAATCTGAAACTCTGTTTTTATCCATTTGGACCATTTTTACAATACTATGAAATGGAGATTCTAATATTTCTTCAACTGTGGAGTTATAAAAGCATGTGATGGATGCATTACCTATGAACTTTGCATTTGTTGGGGGGTTGCCGGCCATTAACTGGAAACTGCAGCAAAATTCTTTCTGTAGGTTTCATTTCTAGTGCTTTGATCCTTGAAAGCCATGAATGAGCTGTCAGAATATCAAATGTAGAGCGTAATTTTAAACGCCCTCCTTCCATGGCCCTTTTCCTCAGAACTTCAATCATTTGATTATTCACCTCAAAAGACTTGGGCCAGTTTTGCATTTGCGGACTCTGCAACTGTCTTTTCCCATTGCTTCTCATGCTTGTTGTTTCTAAGGATGGGTATTCCTTCAAATCTCTTCATGAAACATTCTTCCAACTTGTGTGGTGTCATTTCTGATGGTCTTGGTTTCATGATCTCTCTATTATGTGTAGGCACTTCTATTTCAGATACTGATACTTTTCTAACTATCCTTGACCAGTCAGAAAGGAATTTAAAGCAACTTGGACCATCAAAGAGCTCATGGCTTGCTCCAAGCCCAATACAAAATCCTCCATATGCAAATTTGGTGACCTAAATGGTTGAAGAACCAAAATAACTCAAACTCTTTATTTCACAAAGAAGTAACATATTGAATACAAGAATAGCAAGTCAAGGGACATGGGCTGTCTTCAACAAAAGGTAAATGCCAAACAAGTTTCTTCAATGCAGGATTTCCTTCACTAAAATTACCCAAATCTTCTATTGTAAAATGAGTTGAAGCCTCCACCATCATAGCTTCTTGTGCAAAACAAGCCAACTCAGGATGGCCAGTTTTGTCATTGTACAGTATTCTTCCTGCAGCAGGATAATAGAGCATCAGAAGAACTTCTAAGGCCTCTCTCAGATCCTCAAATACCGTCTCATTACTCTTGCACTCATTTTTTTGATAGACATAAAGTGTGCAGATGAAGTTTGGGAAAACTTTATCAAGATTACATGCAGATAAGTGGTCAGTAGATAGTAGATTGACCAGTATGGCTTTCTACTCGATTATAAAATATTGCTTATTATTTATTTATCTTACCATAGTGTTCTCCTCTACCCATTTCATGGTTCAGCTTGAATCAGGAATTTTTCCACTTCTAATAACTGTTACATGCTGGCAAGTATTGTTGCAAGTAACTCCTAGTTTTATGGACATAAATAAGGCTTCTCACATGTGCTTAAGGCATCTGCTGTTTTTAGGTATATGGCTGGCTTTGCTTAGCTTTATATCGAACTTGGCCAGAGTTCCACAATGCCATGTTTACGCTATGGTTGGGATAAATTAAGCATTGCTAAATTAAGCATAACCCTGAATTGCAAATTTGCTACTTGTGTTTTATGTTCTCATCAATTTATATTCTTTTTTCAGGACAACATTGTGATGCAACAATAATCAATGGACAAGAATATATGATGCCAAAGGGAGGAAGTTTGGCAATGCTTGTTTCTGGAAATAACGTTTCTGAGCTCAAACAATCTTTCAAGCAATATTCCTCAAGAGCTTGATAGTTGTTCACATTTGACCAGATATTTTGTATTCTAGAATTTTGCAATAAATATGCATTCAGATAAGAATATTCAGCCAGCTATATATGTTGTCAACTTCATAGATGAAGCAGAATACAAGAAGCAGGCTTATCTGGCATGTCAAACCAATTATCCTATGATAGCCGTGCCAACCTTGGCTCGCATAAATGATCTGACACGACAGCAGACAATATCGCACATATATGCAACAATTTCCAAGAAAATTCTAATATAGAAGCTAAGGTCTAATAACACTTGCTGGTTGAGTGTGTGCTTTGCCGTTTAAAAAGTACAACAAAAAACCATGAAAAACAACATATGAATGTTACTGTAGGGAATATTGCCAGTGCACCTGACTAATATGCATTTGCAGCCATACTAATATGTCTTGTCCATCTCCTGGATGGTGCACATGCTCTAAATAGTGTCATACTGGTGCATCATCACTAGTCTTCCCATCTTTGATTGCATTCAAATAGCGGATTTTATGGCAATATGCTATGTTGGATTCCCAATTGTTTCCTTATCCATGTTTTCTTTTATCTATGCAAGTGAACAACTCTGACAGCACATCTGAGGCATATAGAATAGGTATTGACATTTTTAAGTCAAAGATGACATGGTTGAACAGGAACTTTTGCTTGCAGTTGTATTGACTGATCAACCAAGTGTTCGTGTTTGTAAGTTTGACCACCGTTGCTTACTACCATACATCCAATTTGTTTTTGCCTAACTCTACTTATGAGTTGGATTGACAATGACAATGATAAATAAGAACAACAAGAAATACGTAGGATAAAAAACAAACTTAACAACAAACAAGCACAAACTGTACAAAAAAAAAA
This sequence comes from Isoetes taiwanensis, assembly GCA_021234155.1. Taxonomy (NCBI): domain Eukaryota; kingdom Viridiplantae; phylum Streptophyta; class Lycopodiopsida; order Isoetales; family Isoetaceae; genus Isoetes; species Isoetes taiwanensis. Next base: position 2,721,017 of record JAJEKV010000105.1, on the reverse strand, counting down.
ACTTCCACATCGACCTCTTAGAAGAAACCAAAAGCAAGAAAAAGGCAAATGAAAATGAAAGACATTACGTAAACCTTTACAACACAACAAAAAACGGCTACAACAACCTCATATCCTGCCCTCCCAAAACTAAGAAATACTAGTATCTTAAAAGAAGGGGCATCATATAAACAACATATGCTGTTTCAACCATGGACAATAAAAATCAATACAATTTTGCCCTAACACAATCATCTTTTATCCAATTACCTTGCCCTAACTCTCTTGCGCCTTTACTTTCTATGGCCTCTGGCGTGCCTTTTTGCTAGTTTTTTTTTTTTTTGAGTGCAAGCTTAAATATCTATTAAAATACGTAAAAATATTTACAAAAACATGATAAGGGAGAGGGAAACGGGGGCCCCTTAGGGCGTGAGCACAAAAACGCTCCAATATTGGGCCATTCATTGGCCCTCATATCACATGTCATAAATTTATACCGTTCCAGAAGACATTCGGTATAAATTTATACCGCAAGTGTTCTGGAACGGTATGAATTTATACCGCTCGTGCTCGAGCGGTATAAATTTATACCGATATGGCTCTGGAGCGGTATAAATTTATACCGCCGTGGTTCAACTCGAAATGGTATAAATTTATACCACCCAGTAACACTTTATGTATAAATTTATACCGACCGTGGTTCGAACGTAGATAAATTTATACCGCCGCGTTCGGGCGTATAAATTTATACCCCACTCAGAGCCATACTCGGTATAAATTTATACCGTGGGCGCTTACACTCTAAATGCATTAAAACAAAAGAGAAACTAGAACAAGACGGATAGTAGACTTACGTGGCCATGATCGTATGGACTCGCGATAGACGCCCTCGAGAGCAAATAAGGGGGGGGGTATATAAGCCGCACCAATGAGCTTCGACTCCAAGTCGCGATATAGAAAATAGGGTGGCCGGCGCCGGGCTTAAGTACCTCTCCGCTAAGTGCCAAGCCAAATATAGCCCCATAAAGTTTTCAATACAAGTGTCTCGTGAGTTTTCAGATAAAATTTATACCGCTTTACGCTCTATGTTGCCCTCCTCTCAGATAAATTTAAACCATCTCTCAGATAAATTTATACGGTTCCCGCCTTTAAGTTGTTCTTCCTCAGATAAATTTATACCATCTCTGTATAAATTTATACCGGCTCGCTCTTCTCGTCGATAAATTTATATATAGTGTGACGCTTAACTTTCTCGGTATGGCTCGAGAAAAAGAACCTCCCTCCAACTCATGTTCGCAGTGCTTCCTCCCGCAATGACTTTCACACCTCCTCAACAGACACCGTGAAGTAGCCACTTAATATTCTACCTCCCGGCATTCAAACCCCCAGCTCTGTTGAGTTTACTCCAAAGACGCACCACCCTCGGCTTCCACCACCAGCCTAATTTACTTCACCACACCCCCGCCCTCCCAACGCCGCTTGCCCCCCACCAATGCGCTTTTACTCCACCACAAAGCTAGAGAGCCTGGACTACCTCCTCCAGCTTCATTTTAGTACGCCGCCCATAGTCCACCGTAGGCTCCCTCCCCCCTGAGGCAAATCACGCCAACTCAATCTATTTCGCTAAATGGTACTACAACAAGTGGGAGCAGCAACACACGCAACTCCCCCGTGTTCTACGACACTTCAGAGCTGGCCAACTACGCCACCAACCTCGACACTTTTTCCCCGAGAGAGGGAAAGCACCTCCCCCGTGACTTGCCCACACCAAACCTCTCAAAGATCTACAAGTACACCTCATGTTGATCTCTCGCATTTAAGAAACACCTCATGTTGATCTCTCTCACGAGGACCTACCAAAGCCACAAGACTCCATGTTTGAATTCAAAGCCCCCTGCAAGTAAGAATCTTAAGCTTAACTTACACAAGAAAGCATGTACAACCGTTAGAAGAAAGAAACTCATGGACGAGGCCCACTTGAGGGCAACACATACAAAGCAATCGTTGTTCTCAACGTTGTTTGCTTAAGATTGGACTAAAGGAATTGAGGCTGATTCGCGATAGTTACGCTTCAATGACTCGCTAGACCAAAGGGGCTACTTAGCCTTCAATATTAGGCCGATTATGGTGAGAAGTTTACTTACACAACTGGTGGCCACACCGCCCGCCAAACGACCTTCAAATTGATTCATGCTTTAGGCAAAGCAGACGAATTTGACCGCCTCAAGAAAAGGCTTTGACAAGAATCCGTGCATTAATGACTACCGCCATTCAGAGGTATATCCGCACTGCGCCCTTCAATGTGTTTCCCGGATGGAAGGTTTCTTTAAGGAGTCTTATGAAAACTCCCTAACAGCCCCATGTACCACTTGAGTGACAACTTCACGAAACGTGAAGTCTACGATAATTATAAGGACATGTGTGTTGAGGCCGAGAACGCCATGTCTGCTACTCTTACTTCATCGCGGCTCTAGAAAAAGAGTTTTCTCGCGTGTCCATTCCTAGAAAGCACCGATGTCCTGTTTGTGCTACATGCTCTGAATTAAAAGCTCGAGACAAAATGCAAGGACACTTCACACTAAAAGTAAGCTTCCGTGACGTGTTCTTGCCTAGTTCTACTTAAAAGTAGGTTCTTTCCTAAACATATTTTCATTTCGGATCGTTGAAGGAGAAACTAAACAAGCACAGAGAACAACAATCTTTGGAAAGGAGAAAATTGACAAAACATAGGAAGAAAGCACTGGAACAACCACTCAACTACATATCGGTTGTTATTGATGGAATGGACCGTAAGAAGACCACCCTACCACATTTTGTCAATGTGCCTAAGGATGTTTCTTGAAAGAAGATTTCATACATCCGCATGTTGTCGGTGCTATGGTATTTAATGGAAAACTATCGCAAGGCATTTTTGAATTATCCAAACATTCATGCTGATCCAAATCTCACTATCACAATATTGAATAAGCTTCTTTCCAATCTAGAACATATACCACCGGTTCTATATCTTCAGCTAGACAACACGACAAGGGAAAATAAGAATCAGGCATTGTTTTCTTACTGTGCTATGCTAGTAGAGAAACAAATCTTCAAGAAGGTGAAGATTGGTTTCACGCTTGTTGGTCATACACACGATCAAATTGATCGATATTCAATAGGTTCTCTAAACGCCTTGCTCGAAAAAGCTCTCAACCTACCAAAGAATGATTGAGGTTATCCAAGATTCTTACAATCCTCGTCCCGACATCGAAGTTATTGGAAGAAACTTATGATTTCAAAGAATGGATTTTTCGGAGAGATCAACTGGGTCACCGCGGCTATTGAGCCCTTGAGAAACATTACATTTCAGCATCGATCAAAATTTCACTTGAAGATGGCAAGGCCATCTTACAAGGAAAGAAATATGCCATATCCTTGCAAAGGCGGCCAGCAGCGAGTTCGCACCATCCCCAATACTAGTTCCATGCTCTCTGCAGAGCAAATGCCTCTAAAAAGCTTGAAAGAAATCACAAAGAGTAAAAAGGAGGGAAGAGCATTTGACTCAAACAAATCATTGGATTATATTGAGACAAGTATTCAGTCTGCTCTAACCACTTTGGGGAGGCGATGCTTTTATGGTGGCCTCCCGCTTTTTTTCAAACGTGACATGTTGCAAGCTTCATTACAAGGTCAAGAAACAGCACATTCAACTCGCCATCTAGGCAAACTCTCCCTCGTGCAAGTTGAGAATCAAGAGGAACATGTAGAGATATTGGCTAGCTCAGATGAAGATGACAGAGTCATGTACACTGGCCCCAGACGCACGGCACAACAAGTTGCTCGAGTATCCGGGTTCACCGAGAGATTCGTAAAGGAATGCTCATAGTCGTCCCACCGATAATGATGAATCGGGAAGCCATTCCGCTAGCTAAAGTAATGGAGGTAACAAGAGAGGATGGAATTCCCACTCAACTAAAAAGTGCAATCGACGAGAAAGAACGAATGCCAATGCTTTCGATTGGGAGTTATACTTTGAGATGGTAAAACAGAGGGAAAGAGAGCAAAGTCCAAAGCAAACACACCGCTGTCATAGATCTAGCTGAAGTAAAGGTTCTTGCATATGACTTTGTTCTTGACCGGCCGCTAATAAGTTACGTATGGTCACTCAAACTTTAATAAGGTCGGCATGTGGATTAGACAAACAACCTAGAAAGGTGGCAAAAAAGATGATGATGAAGACTCACTTGTAGACAAAGTGAGGAAGAAGATCGCTCGAAAGTACATCCAGGTTTGAGAGTGAAGTCGAGGATGAAGGCTCAAGTGATCGTGGATTAAATGAGTTTGAGGATGAGATGCATCCCCGATCTTGTCGCAAAAATGTAAGTTTGTCCGATGACTCGAACATGTAAAGAACAGAAAGTGCAGGTGATGAGTGTTTGTCAAAATGTCCTATATTTTTGACAATTTTGTTCATAATTTTGTACAATTTTCACAACCTTGAATATATCACTTCTTTGTAACTCTACTGCCCTTGCTATTTTTTATTGCCCCTTTTTTGCTACACTTTATAAAAGTAACTATTTTTTGTTCTAGTCAGTTTTTTTGTTCTAAAATGCATACGCATTCTCCTGTCAGATGGCATTAATATTTTTAAAAAATACGCTTTAATGCTTTTTCAAAAAATGTATTACGCCTTTCTCAAAACAGACTCAATCTGCACACAGTAGGATTCAAACCTGGGCCTCCCAGATAGCAAACAAACATGCTAACCAACTTTCCAACAGTCTGTTTGTGTTTATATTGCATAATTTGTTATATTTAAGCTTTTTTTCAATTTTTTTAAAAAACGTATTTTAAGCACTTTAAGAACGTATTGTATAAAATACGTATTTTTTCAAAAAATACGTCCGAAACGTACGGAACGTATCACGTACGGGACAACATTGGTTCTAGTTTAGGAGGATGAAAATTGCTATTTAAAATTTGTGCATGAAAGTTATGTTCAATCAACCCCTCAAAAATGGTACCTAAATTACTTCAATTGTCACACCTGTCACAAAAAAATCTTAAAAATGGACTTTTTAAGGGAATTTTAGGGAATCTTTCAAAGATTCCTTTTGAAGTGCGTTTGCAGCAAATAAGTGCGTTTCATTTTAAACTTTGTTTATTGTGGGAGACTCATGCTCCAAGGCCGTGGTGACCTCACACCTTGGGATCCCTTGGTCTCTTCTTCGGCATGCTCTTTTTAGGGTTCTTCCTATGGGGCTTAGGATTATTCCCATGGGACTTGCCCTTGTATAGCAAGAATAGTCCTGTGTTTTTGAGCAGAGGACAAACACTTTCTCATTAGTTACTTATTGAGTCAATGGGTCAAGCAGATAAAGGAAATTAAAGGAAAGGGTGGCAAAGTTGATAATTGAGGTAAGCTGCAACCAATTACTATTGGCATAAGAGTATTGTGGTGGAGAAAGCCATAGCTAAGCTCCAAATTAACCTTGACATAGAGATGGAATTCTATAGGCAAGAAGTTGATTCATGATATTATACACTGAGCAAGAATGTTAGGGTTGGAATAAGAAAGAGAAAGCATATATTCCAAACATGAGTGGATTGGGGATTGGTTTCTCACAAGCTTGAAGTAGAAGTCTGGAGGATGAATGGAGCTACATAGAAGCAAATTAGATGTACATGTTGCCGTAGGCCTACTTGTGAAGACAAGAGGCATGCTTTTGTATTTGCGCAAAAAGTATCATATACCTTTCATTTCTTGATATGAACTCTTGGAAATGTTGCTTATTCAAATGAGTGACTATTTTGTGAATGTTAGAAGTACAGAGAATATAATAGAGTAGATGAGAGGAGAGAAGAGGAGAATAGATAGATAGATAGATAGATAGATAGATAGATATTACTTTAACATCTAGGCCACAACCGGCCATTGGATGGACCTATACATAGTGCAACCCTGAGCAATCTCGAACTCAAGACATAACTGATCTAACACTAGTGTGCTACCACTAGAACACAAAGACCAATAAGCTGTCAGACCCATACAACGGGCAAATACAACCTTTACAATTAAAAACCCCTGCCTCAAAGGGTTCTCAAAAGAAGAATCTTTGCAGCAATGATGATACTAGACAGTCATCATAAAACAATTTGTACGAAGGAGGTCAAGGTAATTGCTACTGGCTCAGCAAGTGAAGACGGGCATCTAGTACCTCAAGAAAGTATAATGCCAAGTCACGGGCTCCAAGTTTATTAGCGAAGCTATGGAATGTGGTGGACAGATTGCAAAAGAAATTTTTGCGGGCTGAGCTAAGAGTAAAGATGCAAACTCCTTATGCTATGATGCTTACTGAGGCAGATATGCTCTCCCTTGAAGCGGAAGCAATGATTCGTACTCTCACTTATCTGCTTAGGGTAAAAGGGATGGGCGATGAGAATTGGCATAGGGATATACTAGACTGGATGAATAGGTGGAATATACATATGGAAGAGCTTCTTGGTACCCAAAATAAAAGATTGAAAGATGGTATCTCTTAAATTTCATGCAAAGATGTGGGACTCAACACATGCAGTGAAAATGACTTTTTATCGACAATGTATTAATCCATCACTTTAGGGAAGCAAAATATTTATTTGAGAAGATAACTATCTCTTATAGGCATTTGCTTGCACATGTACGACTCAGTTCGCATTGTTTAAAAATTGAGACCGGGAGATGGAAAAAGATCGGATTTGTCAGTTGTGTGCAACTAATTTGGTGGAGGACGAGGCACGTGCGTTGCTATTTTATGAGGCGTATGAAGAGATTAGAACACAGTATAGGACAAAAGCGATTCACTCATGAAACTATTTAGCTTAGATACAAAATATATATGTTCTTATATATTTGATGTGTCTCAAAAAAGAGATATCGGTGTTGGATATGATTTTGAAGATGATGTAGAGAGTGAGGAGTTGGACTAAGTTTTATAATATATTGGAATATGTAGATGTTGTTCGTTCTATAGACCAGATAGGTCTTTACAGGACGTAATAAAACACTTTCTCCTTCTCCTTCTCCTTCTCCTTCTCCTTCTCCTTCTCCTTCTCCTTCTCCTTCTCCTTCTCCTTCTCCTTCTCCTTCTCCTTCTCCTTCTCCTTCTCCTTCTCCTTCTCCTTCTCCTTCTCTCGTTCTATAGACCAGATAGGTCTCTAATGCCCCCCTTCCCAAACCTCAGTTTCCCTATCCAACCGTTGAATCCTACGTCCAAGGACCCTGCTTCGAGCAGGTTCAAAAAAATCAAAGATCGATTGGGGAGAATCTATCAAACCACAAAACGTCCTGCGGGCGATCATGTAGAAATCCAAGTGTTTCGCCATTCGGGCAGTTAATAGAGGCTCCAAAATGGCAATCTGACTTTGCCATCATGTCCAAAATGGGTGAAATTACCATAAGGATCAAGTTACATAGTTAGATTTGCAATGAAACAAATACGAACATTCTACATGGTAATATTTCGCAACCACCTCCTAGGCCAATTGACTACGAATATGTTGGACATGAGCTACTTTGGTGCTTCTTGAAGAAGGGGTGGTCTTCTGCTCACGAAACTTGGTCTCTAGGGTAATACTGATATTCTAAGTCCATTGGAAGAGCCAATTCACAATTTTAGAGTGCGAGGGTTGCTCGTCCATTGCCAGAGCCATAGGGAGAGGACATTTGGAACAAGTTGCTTTCGAAAGGTTTTAAGGGTTCATCTTCTAGTGTCAACACCCTTCCTCTACGTGATAACACGGTTCAAGTTCTTGGTCGAATCTGACTATGATATGGCCCCCAAAACATAAACCCTATGTGTTGGTCTGCTGGCAAATCGAATTCACAGTTCTGAGGTGAATAAGTACTAACCCGTCTGTCATATTTTGATTGCATTGACTTCTTTTGACTTGAATTCATTATGCAATTTCTTCTAGCTCCCAGATGATTTTTCTCTTGGGTTTTTGGGCACTAGCACTTCTAGTTGTCTAGTTCAAGAGCCATTTGGAAAAATCTAGCCATCAAAAATACAATAAGCGTATGAACCTGGCTAGTTTGATTTGAAATTGGAAATTACAACCTTCCAATTTGAACACATATTTCTCCATCATCTTAGTTCCAAATTAAGCCAAATTTTTGTCCACATCTTCTTAGGAGTTTGCCTGATATAAATTTTAGAAATCAACCAAAAATGTTAAACAACAACTGAGATATCATAATTTGAGTGTGCATACCTTTTTATGTCACAAAAAAGTGCACTGCAAATTTTCTGTCCACTTTGAACTCGATTTTTCTATTCATCCCAGATCCAAATTGAGCCAAATGTTTTCACACATGTCATTTTCCAATTTCTTCTTTAAAAATGACGTGAAAAGGATCAATACATTTTTAGATGTTCAAATCTGTGTGCAACTGTCTCATTTTACTTTAGGGTTCATAAAGTAAATGATACTTATTTGCAAATTACGAATGAAGATTGGTTGCCTGATGTTGGGTATGCTTTCACCTGGGGAAGCAAAACTATGAGTTGTATACCAAAATGATTCAGTGGGCATGAGAGAGAAAGACAAACTATATAATCAGTTTGCTCAATAATTCCGATACTTTTTTGTATTCTCTTGAGTAATAAAGGTCCACGTTCATAAAAATAAAATAAAAATAATAATAATAATTCTGACACTTTTGGGCACTTATAAAGATAATCCGTATACAGTTAACTCTTGATTTCTAATTGCTCCATTGAGAGGAGAATAGCCAAATCCTATTCCGTTAGTTCCTATTGCTTCGCATTTGCAACTGCTACTTCTCGACCATGTGCCAAGTGCAAATGACCAAAACTTGACCTCCATAACGTAAACCCTTCAATAACCTAACAACACATAGGGTTTCCCAATCCCTCTTTCTTGGCTTGTCTTCAAAACGGTGAATAATGATGCTACATGCATGCAAGAACTGAAATAACAGAGTTTGGATCTATCGGCCATCCTGAATGATCCCAAGCACACTTGCTACTGCAAAAGGCACTCTTGACTTTTAATTGCCTCATTAGGAGGAGAATAGATCCAAAATCCATTCCGTCAGTTCCTATTGCTTCGTATTTTCAACTACAACTTCTCGACCATGTCCCAAGTGCAAGCGATTAAATCTCGACCTCCGTAATGTAAACCCTTCAATAACCTAGCAACACATAAGGTTTACATTTTGAGGCTATATCCTAGTCAGATTCGACCAAGACCTTGTGCCGTATCATCATGTAGAGGGAGAGTGTTGATGCCAGAAGAAGGACCATTCAAACTCCCGAAAGCAACTCGCCCCAAAAGTCCTGTCCTGAAGGGGACAACCGAGCAACTTTCCCACTCCAGAACTATGAATTGTCTCTGCCAATGGACTGAAAATATTGACATTACCCTTGGGACTAAGTTTCATGGGCAGAGGACCACCCCTTCTCCAATAAGCGCCAAATTAGCTCATGTCCAACACACTTATAGTTAATTGACCCTGGAGGTGGCTGTGAAATATTGCCATGTAGGGCGTTTTTGTTTTTGTTTTTTTTTTTCGTAAAGCTGACAGTGTGACTTGGTCTTTAAGGTAATTTTGCTATTTTAGACGATATGATGAATCGAATTGCCATTTCGGAACCTCTATACTGCCCAAACGATAAAACACTTGGGTTCCTACATGGTCACCCGCATGACGCTTCACGGTTTGACAAGTTCTCCTGGACCGATCTTGGATTTTATAGAACCTGCTCGAAACAGGGTCCTTGAAGAGGATTCAACAGTTGCAAGGAAAGGCTGCTTCGACAACTATTCTGCGGTCCATCTCCTGGGGTCTGGCCTCTCCCCTCTAGTGAGGCAGCCGCGCAATGTCCTGGCCTTCTTCGGCTCGAGGAAGAGTGCCAGGTCTTTGAGTTATTGGAGTTCCCTCTATTCTATCCCTTGCCAAACTCGTCTATCAAAAATTCTAAAGGTTGTCATATTTCTTGCAAATAATCCTACTCATCATGTCCATGTCACCAATATCTTGCCGTGTCATCCAAAGTTTGCCAACATCACTCCATGAAAATACAAAGATGTAAATATTAATTTTTGGCTTAGTCAAAACTTCACCTTGCTTACTTGACATGCCATGCCACCAGTTGGAGGACCATACCATCTTTTCCATGTTGTTTTGATGTAACAAAGGTAACGATACACGCCGTACCAAATCCTGGCCACTTGTGGCAAAGGGAACAGCTCATAACGTCGTAGACCCCACGTTTTTTGTGTCTAGATGGAGATAAACACGCACGAGACTTTGCATAAGGTATGGTTTGGAGCCTACGCCTAACCATAATACGCTTGAAATTTAAAATCCTTTTTATGCAATGGTTTAGAATCCTTTCCACGGAATTTAGGAAGCAGCGAGAAATCATGTAATGTACGAAATTGTTAATTTAGGTACTACTAGAAAACATGTGTCCAGCATTGTCGCATAGTAGTTGCTATTGTTTATTGGAAATCCTCTTGCATGCAAGAGACCAACTCCCCAATTGGAATATGGTCTATGTCGCACCCTCTGCAAATGCAGGAAAACACTTCCGAGTGCTAAGGAATCTCAAAATAACACTCTCTCTATACTACTTTCTAGCAAGCATGTGCCCAATGTTGTTGGGCATGAGTTTGAACTATTTACTTGTGTGGGAAAATTGAAGGCAAGTCTAATTATTTACTTGCAACATTGACTAAGCATCATGCTTAGTGATGATGCTTGAGAACAAAATGTTTTATTCTACTTCTTTACTATTCCCTATTTATTTCTTTTTCTAACCAACTTAAATATCCAATACATATTATAGGCGCAAATCATAGTAATCCTTGAGCTAAAATAAGAAAAAATTGACCAAATAACCCACAGCAAGTTAGTTAAAGGATCTAGAGGAGGTGGGGGCAAATTAGAATATTGAACATTGAAGCATTTGCTACAATAGAAAGTAAAGTGACGTGAATTAGTAAGAGGAACAAATGTGATATTAATAATGCAAAGTCAAGTAAATTAGGCTATGTCTTGGATTTAGGATCCCACAAGCTGGACAGTCAATGTACCAGTTGAAAACAACATTCAAATATTATTTCAAAGTATTAAGGGTGTTGCATGTGTATTATTATGTGACTCAAGAAATTAGCCAAATAAGCTTTAGAGATGGCCAATTCTAGGCTACATGCAAACTTGCCCAGGCACACTTAAGGCTTCCATTGGCTTGATTACAAAAAATAAGAAGCATATCAATAGTATATTGTCCATCAAGATCAATACGAAGGAAGGCATCCCATTCAACGGCCATGATGGGGTGCCTAAATTGCGATCTAGGCCATATCATCCTATTGGTTTGCCATTAACGAGCCAATCTGTGTTTTCTTTTCCATGCAATGGGCAGCTATGGCAATGGCCGCCATGTCTATCTTTTCCATTTGCTCAGCAAATTCGGCAGCGTCCTTGCAACAATTATGATGCTGATTTAGTTGCTTGTTGGAGCTTTTAGGTTTCTGCAATACCTAGCTTTGGAAAAATGCATATATCCCCTTTGCCTGGTAAGAAAGACAAACACCATACTGCTGGTGATACAAGCTAAACAGATTCATGGATTTGGCTGTGATTCATGAAGTCGCGTCCAGCCTAATGTGGCTTTGATGGATTGTGTTTTGCCATTTAGATCTAGCCTAAAATGTCTCTGCCAAGTTGTATTTTGCCATTTCATCTTGATTGGAAGTGCTTGCAACAGAGGATCATGTTGCTAAGTGTGTCACATTTAAGGGACTGGAAACCGAGGAGTGTGACGACAACCATTTGGACCCCCAACCCTATTACGAGTTGCCCACACCACTAGGGCATGAGTTATCCAAATCATGCTGTCACATTTAAGGGACTGGACAGGACTTGAACCCACTACCTCTAGAGTGGTAGCTGTGCATCCTAACCGAACAGGCCACGATGATTTGGATGAAACTAAATCACACGCTCCAGATCTGATAGTTAATCGTCACAAGGTGGGCTAGTTCTAGGCAGAGCCTTATTAATTCAATGCAGATACTGTGCTTCACAGATGGAATCCATATCCGTGTTTTAAATACAGAGCCAAGATTCCCATGGCTGGAACCTTACCAGCTGCATACCTATTATTCTCATGCAATACTATTTTTGTTTTCTTGTTCTTTATTGCACTTCCTTGTTTTCTTGCTTGTTCTTCTGGTTTTGTCTTCGATGCTACTGTTTTTCTAATGTTTGAGACCAAAATCTTCTTGGAGAATTAAGATTCCACTGCTATGACAGGTTAGAGGTTGCACAGGTAGCACAGGGCATTCGGGTAGGGCTTGCATATATCTGGATAACACAGAGCATTCTGGTGGAAGGAATAGCTTCTGATCAAGCATTCAAGGAAGCTGACTAGCACAGTCAACTGTGCTACAGTAACCGGGTCAATACCCTATCTACTTCAAACCATTGAAATCAATTTCAAATTACTTTATGTTAAATGAAATGTTTCACTTGATTTAATGTTTTTTAAACTTTTGAAATCAAATTACGTTGATGTTTTGAACCTTAAGTGAAACCTAGGTTCCCTTGAATTTAATCTTTTGAAATGTTTTGAACCTTAAATGTTTTGCTTAAGTGAAACTTGAATCTAAAAATAGGATTGCAATATTACAATGCTTTAATGGACTCGTTTGGGTTGGATTTCCAAAAGGCTTTCTTAAAATAAATAAGAGCAATAAAAAAATTCAATGATATTGAAGTTGTAAGAGAAACAACAGTTGTTAGTAAATTGAAAAAAAAAAAAGCCATAGATGGTTTGTTTTGTGCTACAGTAACCGGGTCAATACCCTATCTACTTCAAACCATTGAAATCAATTTCAAATTACTTTATGTTAAATGAAATGTTTCATGATTTAATGTTTTTTAAACTTTTGAAATCAAATTACGTTGATGTTTTGAACCTTAAGTGAAACCTAGGTTCCCTTGAATTTAATCTTTTGAAATGTTTTGAACCTTATATGTTTTGCTTAAGTGAAACTTGAATCTAAAAATAGGATTGCAATCTTACAATGCTTTAATGGACTCGTTTGGGTTCGATTTTCAAAAGGCTTTCTTAAAATAAATAAGAGCAATAAAAAAATTCAATGATATTGAAGTTGCAAGAATAGAAAAAAAAAAAAGCCATAGATGGTTTGTTTTTTATTTTTTTGGGCAAAATAACAGATGAAAGAACATGTCCTTTGTTGATAAAATCAACACTTCTCAACATCCCCATTTCTATTTTCTACGTGTGTTTGTTGTAGGCTTTTATTTATAGGCTTGTAGGCTTTTATTTATAGTGTTTAATTTTTCATGTGGATTTCTTGAAAATTACATGTCCTTTTTTGGGAAAACAATGTCAACTTAAAAGAACTACAAGTAGAGAAACATGCACGCACGCACGCACGCGCGCACACACACACACACAATGGAAAAAGAATTGTCTTTTTCAGTCTTCCATGTCTACTAATATTCAACCCTACAAGTGTTACTTAGAAGACAAACAACGTGTAGCTCCTCCAAAAACAGCAGTCAAGAAAAATATCACAGGTTGACAAAATTTGCTAAAAACAATAGTAAAAAAAAGGGAGACGTTGATCAAGCAAAAAAAAATAAAAAGTGCCAAAAAAACATTGGAATCTTTCTGCCAAAAAACCACTGTAACTTCTAGCATATTCAGAAAATGACACTTGAAATTTGATGCAATTTTGGTGTAGTTTTTGGCATAAAACAACATTTAAAAACAACCATGGACCAAAAATTGTGGTTAGTATGCCTCTTAGGTTTGCTGTTTGGGCACTAGAAGTCGCTTCATCCACTTTCTTGATCGGCTCTATTCAGAAAGATTTGATAAAGCGAATCATAGCTTATGCTAGGTTTATTGGGGCTATATGATATGCTTGGTCTAGCAGATAAGGAGATTCCTTATAAAGGGTAATCACGCTATGTAATTTCTCTTCACACCTTGGTGTATTACCAACCAATTGCGCCAACTCGCACTAACAAATACACATGAAAGATGGAGAAATGGATTGACAATGATACATAATTGTTTATTTTGATCATAACTATTTATTTTGATCACGTTGTGCAACACAACGGTACAAGGTTTTGAATCGGTATCTAAGAGATCATGCATTTGAAGTTAGAAACAAGTCGGGTGGATCATGCCCTCCATATAGTGCATCATTCAAGACAAAAAGGGAAAGTAATTATCTAGAGATGGGAGCTCAATGTTTCACGTTATTTGATTGTTACAACTACTATAGATTTGGGAGATTGCTAATAGCCACCAGCAGGGGGTGTGCCATAGGTTGGAGTGGAGCCGTATGTAGGAGAGGATGGGGTGGCAAAACTTGGAGATGATCCTCCATAAGCAGTTCCACTGCCACTTCCAGAACCTGATCCTGAACCAGAGCCACTACCATAAGCGGGAGTACCATAGCTTGGAGTTCCTTCGCCACTCCCACTCCCACTCCCACTCCCACCCCTCCCACTCCCACTCTTCCACTTCCAGAGCACTGGCACGAGCGACGTGCGAGCGAGGCGAGCCCGAGCGGGCTGAGCCGAGCGAGCGAGCGAGCGAGCGAGCGAGCGAGCGAGCGAGCCGATGCGGTCAGCGGTGCGGTGCGGTGCCCCGGTGCGAGCCGAGCGAGCGAGCGCCGCGAGCGAGCGAGCGAGCCGGGAGTACCATAGCTAGGTGTTCCTCCATAAGGGACATTGCCATAACCAGGGGTGCCACCATAAGATCCACCACTTCCACCTCCTTTTCCACTTCCACTTCCATAGCCGAGCCAATGGTAGGAGTACCATAGCTAGGTGTTCCCCAAAAGCGGACCCAACCCAGGCCGGGGCCGGGCCGTGGCGGGGCCCGGCCCGGGCCCGAGCAGGAGTACCATAGCTAGGTGTTCCTCCATAAGGGACATTACCATAACGAGGGGTGCTACCGTAGGATCCACCACTTCCACTTCCACTTCCATAACTGACCACGAGCGAGCCCCAGCCACCACCTCCGGCGAGCGGACCGACCACGAGCGAGCCGGACCACGACCCAACCCGACCCAAAGCGAGCCCCACCCGAACCATAACCTCGAGCCGAACCTCGCCCTGCTCCAGTTCCATAACTAGGAACAGTGGGGTAGAATAACCGCCTCAATGCCATATGAAGGAGTAGAGCCTCCATATCCATAGCCGTGAGACCCTTTTCCATACAAGAACTTGAACCAAATTTATCATCCACGAGCTTACAACAAATCGAAGCCCTACCATGCACATGCACATCAAGAAGAGGCTCTTTGGAACTGCCATTGAATCCCAAAATCGCAACCGATACAAACCGATCGAATCAAAGACGAGAATGATGGGAGTATTTATAAGTGGGATTTTGCTTGTTTAAGTTCGGGAATTTATGGAATTTAAGGCCGTTTATGCACAACAAATACCGTGGTCGCCTCTTTGATTCTACTTCAACGGAGGCGATGGCTTCAGATCAGTACGTTACGTGGGACTGATCGAGAGGTGCCGCCGAATGTACTGTTTTTACATTGATTGGCGTTGAAAAACGTCCTCCATCCTTTCATACAGCTTATTAACAATATTTCTTCTTCGTCATAAAGCGGTGTTCTTCTTCCTCTATATTATTGTCATTTCCAAAGGTGGAAGTTCAAACTTATTTATTGAGTTTGCTGGAAGTTGTCTCGCTTGCGTTCCCTTTGGCCCCTTGCTATGGGCCCATCTAGTCTTCTTGCCGGTCTTTTCATAATATTGCCTGCAAGTTAGGTCAGAGAATCACAAGCGATTTGTCTTTGTTGACCTCCTTCACCCATGCCGTTGAAATGTGGATCGTCCTTTTAGTTCGGAAATTCCGAGACCCTTGGTACATACCGCGTGGATTTAAAATTCACAAGTTTGACACATGAGGAAATTGTCCCTTTAAAAATAGTGATTTTCCTTGATACTGCCGTAGGAATGGAGGGGAAGCATGTAGCTAGTAGGGCGAGTTAGAAGTGGAAGGGAACTTGTAGATTATGCCAAAAAAATTCCTGAACTAAGTTTGTCTTAGTTAGCCGCATGAACATCGTTGTCTTATGTAGCTCTACATTATGAATATCCTCAATGTGCATCATCATAATCTTTTCAAACCGTAAAAGAGATAATCTCTATGTAAAATCATTGGAAAGGTTAAAGGCTAGTAAAGATCAACTGGCTATTTTAGTTAGCAAGGTCAATCATATAATAATTTCAATAGCAGGTTATTTTAGTTACACTAAAAGCTAGAGGGCATTTCGTTTTGGTGAAAAAAAAATCAATTTCAAGTCAACTAATTATTTCAATTGATACCTAGATTAGTATTCAAGTCAATTTTAACAATAGACTACTGAAAGCAACTGATTAGACATGATCCACCATCCTCTTTTGCATATAGGCACACTGTCAACACCTATGTAGGTAGTCCATTGTCTTAGTTTATGCCATCACATGCAAGGCAAATGAATCAAAGTAACAAGAATTAATGAGCCAACAAAACAATTAGAGTTTACCTTTTGCCCCTCATTTCCTTAAATACTGAATGGTAAGTACATGTAAAATTAAAACCAATACCTTTTCTATCCTCGCTTCATAGTACATAGTTCTAACAACACAAAAAAGGTCGTGCATCACTTAGCAGATGGATATAGAAATCGTGTTGTTCAATTCTGTATAAAGGCAATATATGTGCAATGCATAAGAAAATAAGCAGCTTGCTTTCAAATCTGGCAAAACAGACATATCTAGGACGCTTATGGTCTACATAGAACCAATTTTGTAGGAATATGTAACAGATTTATTTGGGTCTATCTAAGTTAAAGTTGTACTCACTATGTCTCTATTTCTAAAAGTGTTAGAGGTTTTAAAGACATGTAGGACTGAAATCTATACCTCTTTGCTCCATACTTTGATGCGACCACGAAGAGATGCTTTAGTTCTAGCTTCACAATTGGAATCTTCACTTCAACTCTTCCTTTGTTGGTGCCTACAATATAAGCTGAGCTTAAGCAGAGTGCATATAAGATAATGACTCAAACTAAAGCAATATACCATAATATTTGCAACTACTAGCGCCTTCATACCAGGTGTCCCAGGTGGTCCTAAGCAATTCAAGCTATTCCAGCATATCCCCATGTGAATAAACCCACCAAATGAGAACATACCATTTTCCCCTTCGCTTATCAGCACCTATAAAGTTATGGTTATGTTTTATTAACTAAACCACAATTATTCTAAGTATCATGCTTACATTTCTTTGCCTCCATAATCAAGAAATTTATGTGCTCTATTCTAAAATCTTTAATGCTTCGACTTGCAGCCACGTATGGTTTTGTAGCTTGTTACACTGTGTTTGTGCACGTTTTAAGTCTTGAGCATTGGGTACATTTGAAAGAACAAACTTTCTGTGACAGATTTGTATACTACATATCTTTGAATATTAATGTTTAAGTTTTGCATATGTGATTCTGGATACATCCCATTCTAGTAATCTCTACTCTTGATTATGCTCTTGCTTTCTCATATATACTCATCATCATGTTCTACGTAGGGGCTTAAATAACAAATGGAAGACTTCAAGGATGTCATACTATGTGCTATTTTGATGGATATGGCATATGGATATTGCTAGAATGACGTATTTTTTCTCTCAATGATATAAGCTAAAATGAGCTTGTGAGATCGTTTTCACATGAACATTTGGGGATAGCAGCAGGTTTATCTCATCTTTATCTCATCTGATAACTTATGACTAGACCTTTCAATTGTGGGACCTCTGATGGCACATTTGTTGTACGTCAAATTGAGTAAGATATGTTTAGAATTGTTCTAAGCAAATCAAGCATAAACTATTACTATGTGTATTTCTTTTTTCCATTGCTTGTTCATGGACTTTTAATTTTTTGAAAAGTTATAAAAATGCCCTTGTACTTTTGCTTATTTTATTTGTCAAATTACCACTATATTTTTCACATTTATTAAAATGCCTCTATTCTTACTGTATTCTATTTTTAGCCATAGCCAAGCTTATGTTTCTTCCCTTTTCTAGAGTGATAAGCAAGGATGTGGTTTTGGATGAAGGCACTAGAGTTGGTAAGAAGCTCGATTGGATCTTTTTATTTGTAGTTGCATTCACAGATTAAGAATACATGCTAGTCCTTACCGGTTTTGCTATTGGATTGAATGAATGAATGCTTTGAACGGAGTTGCATCATCATTTTGTTTTCTGCATGAAGGGTGAATAGAGGATTTTGTACTGATAGCTGATAAGAGATTCTCATGCAATGAATCTGGCGAAGATTGTTGGTGACCTTGCACCAGGTTGTGCAATTGCCGGTAATTTCAGTCCACATGCCAAAAGCGACAAGTTACGATGGCATAACCATAGGCAAAATCTGAAAAGATCATTGCATGGCTATAATAGTCCTATGCTTTGGAAGGCTATCAAGTCATAAAATTCTTAGAATATTTTAAATAATCATTCGGAAGGTATTGCTGCGGATGGATTAAAATAAGAATAGAATAGAATAGGTTTTTAGCGTCCACGGAGACCCAACTAGCAAGAATGATGTCTATGTTTGAAACCCACCATTGTTTTTGGGGGAGAGGCATTTCTACAATTTATGAAAATACAAGGGTATTTTAATAATTTAGATAAAATATGAGGGCATTTTAATAATTTTCTCTTTAATTTTTTGTGCATCATTGTTCTCAATTGTGGGACCCACATATGTGCTCTCTTTCTCCTTCCCTTTACTCTTTGTTCTTAGACCAGACTAAATTCCTCGGGAGCTCTTGAATTTTGTGTATGATGAATATAGGTACATTGTAGAGATGTTCTAATAATGTACCTTTATGAATTTGGCAATTTCGTGTCTATTTGCCAAAATACTCCTTTTCTACTTTGTACTTGTATTGATTTATCCTTGCTATGTAATGCAGTTTCCTTGTCTGCCCACTTATTTTCTTTCAGACTTATTATATACAAGAATTTATCAGCGGCGGCTGTCGCTGCCGCTAGCTTTTGTTTTTTTAATAAATGTTTATGTAGGTATTTGCAATGAAAAAGAAACTTATACACCTAAGAGATTGAAAGTGAAATACATTGCAATCGATGACGATTTTAAGCTAGCTATTTTATTTTGTTCATAAAGTCTCACTTTTCAGTGGGTTTTGAATAAGAATTATAATTGCAAGGAAAAATTATATTTTGAGTTACCATTGATTTACTTTATTAACATCTACGAGAGATGTTGTCAACAATATAGAGTTAATGGTGAATAAGACTGCCAACATAAAGACATGTATTTTAAATTAAAAAATTGAAATATTATATAAGAAATTCCTAACTCTTGGATATTATAATCGTTACAATATTCCAGTGTGGAGCATGATTATCTGCGCTGCTCTTACATTGCGATTCTTCTTTGCGCTGCTCTTACATTCTTGTGATTCTTAATTATGTCTAACCTACTATATACGAGGGCCATGAACACAGCTAGTTTATACACATAAAAGAAAATAGTATATTATAAACACAAAAATTCTTTACCATCAAGATTATAAACACAAAAATCCTTTACCATCAAGAATCTGAAGTTCTATGAATTACTTAGAAAGTAGTCTTTGATACAGTTCCAGAGAAGGTCTTTTTAGAGAGACTATCCAATTTCGACCGCCATATGACAACATGGGTTCAAGCAGCATAGACTGATTGAATGAAAACATCGCAGCCAGCATCAAGCAAGGCCCCTTAACTGAAGAGGAAAAAGAGAAGGCATTTCCATTCTGCTAAAAGTTAGATATGCTATGGTGTTTTCATCCTGATACCAGGTTTGTCAGAGTTTATGCCTTAAAAGTTATGATCTAAAATGACTGCTTCCAGGCTAATTGCTGTTATGCCAGTTGCTTTATATATATTTGCAAGTTCTCTTGGTATTCATTTTCTGTGCTGAAAGATATTGCCCCAAAATGGATCTCTAAAAAAAGGATATCTGATGGCAAAAATGGGGAGATATATGGCAAAAATGGGGAGCAATACCTCATCTACGATTCCAATTGTAGCTTATTTCTTCAGAAGGCCATGTATTGTAATGCCATGGGAATGAGTTTAACATCCTAAATCATATAACTCTCCAAGGTCCTTACCATTGTGTCTTTAAATACATTCTGTAACTGACATATATTGCTATTCTGTAATGCAAGAAAGCATCTAGGAAATTTAAAACATCTCAACACGTCAATAGTTTTAAACAGCAGTACTACTTTAGAACAAATCTGAAGGCCTATCTCCTTTTGCCTGAAAAGAGTACCTAGTTCCGTGAGGCCAAGGAAAAGTACCTAGATATGCACCTATCTAGTAGTCCCTGTCAATTAGGGGCCAATAAACTCAGTGTAACCAGAAATAATCGAAAGGGCAAGTACTGGAGCTGCAAAAAGGGCCGCCAAGATGCAAGAAACACAGATTCTAAAATCGGCTTCCCATTACTGGATGGGTCTGAGGAAGAGAGATGGTGGGCTTGCATTATTCGAGAATTCAACCTCGCAAATCATAGTCTGGTCAGATTAACAATTTGTACATTAATGATCTGACATTAATAAAAGCCCTGATTTGAATAGATTAGGGAACTTATCAGTAAAATATTGGCGGAATCACGTGGGTTCCGATTAGTTTAACTATCCCAGGGTTCGACCGGAATCAGTGTCTCAAATGGATGGCAAGAATCCATGGCCGGCAACATCCTGGAACCTAAGAAACGCAAATAAAAAAATGTAGATTGATTCAACTAAAGAGGCAAACTTGTGCTGGAATTAAACGTAGAAGAACTGAAAGACAAATCGGTCGAAACAACATTGAAACACAAATATTTGCGAGACTTTACCCTCAGAAGAGCAAAATAAAATTCGATTCTGTTGATTCTGCCCAACGCCGAAGTCTCCGCCAGAAGCTTTTCCAGAAATTTGTCATGTCGTTTTGATGAAGGGAGGTGCACCCAGATCTGTACATACGATTATGAAAAAAGTCTAAGAACCCTCTTGCCCGTCACAAGCCTTCTAGACGCAGTTCATAGTCGGCACATGCATGCTGCGTCAACAAAAGCTCCCAAAGGCTGCATCAGAAACAGCGCCAAGAAACTTCAATCTCGCTTTGAAGAAGGCGCCTTCTCTCTTTTATACGAAGCCAAGGAGAATCCTGGAGGATTCTGTAACCTGCACCGGAAGCTTCTAACATCTTCTACACGGAACGAAGAAACTTCTAGCACAAGCTACTTCCTTCGAAACATTTTAAGAGCTTACACGTGCATAAGTCTAACAAATGATATTCAAACAATTAGCTATCTTTAACTGCCCCTTATCCTCCATAGTACAATTATATATTAGAGATATGTAGCGATCACATGGGTGAGTCTTTCTGCGGGGGCTGAAACCTTGCTGACCCGCGCTGAGCTCCCGAACCCTGCAGCCATTCACATGCTGCTGACCCTTTTTGTGTGGAAATGTCTGGTCTGCTGAAATCACCGGACGTGTTAAGCACTGCCTTAGCCGGGCACAAAATTCCGACTCAGCGCTCGCGCCGTGAGCGGCGCGATGCTGAATAAAATTTTTTAAGCTGCTGATAAACGGCCCAGCGCTGTTTCAGCACTGGAAAAAAAATTCTTCATGTGAACGGCCCAATAGTCGACACACATGGTCTCTCAGAAACCGTGTCCAGATCTTGTTGCTGCTGCCTGATGTTTAATATGATTTATGGAATAATTTAAGGGCTAAACTTAGCTATTTGGCGATTTTTTAGCACATTTTCAAAAAAAATTGGCTAAAGTAAATGGATAAAATTGGGGAAAAAATAATAATTTTAGCTTAACTTTTTTCGGGACTGCCCCAACCCTGGATCTCTTTAGCCAAATGCTAGAAAGTAAGAGAGTGAAATTTTGTATTGTTTAGCTAAACCATATAAACTTTTAGAATGAATTTTGGGCTAGTTTAGCTAACATCATTCTAGTTTATATGAAATATATGATTAGTAGTTTAGTTTCTAGCATTATGAATCAATTTGAGTCCTAGACTGATTTTGTTAGCATTATTTTAGAATGTTTTTACAAAGAAAATGACTAAAGTAAGTGGAAACAATTGAAAAAAAATATAGTAATTTGGCTTATTATTTTCTGTTGGCCACACCATAGAAATTTTGGAATGATGTTTGGGTTAGTTTAGCTAAACGCTAGAAAGTATGAGAGGAAAAATGTGTAGAGTTTAGCTAAACTACAGAAAGTTTTGGGATTAATATCGAGCAAGTTTAGCTATTCTGGCTAATAAGAAATATGCGATTAGTAATTTATTCCCTGATATGATTCTGCCAGATGTGATTTCGCTAGATTTTGCTGCCAGGTGTCTTAAATGCCTTAAATGATTGATGGACTTGAATCATATCATAACCATCAAAGAAGCGGCCTCACGTCCAAACATCGTCAGGATCTGCAGTCGGAGCTTGCCAACAAATTGGAGTTTCTTCTCGGCCTCTATAATCGCCGGATCCATCAAAATTTTCTTTTGGAACTTCATTTTTGCCGCTGATTCTCCCCAAAATGGCCTGTAAAAGCTTTGTTGTGTAACTTTTGAGTAGTATCTCGATGAGCCCAAGCATCCATAAATACATACAAGGCAATGCAATCCTGCATATCCCCATCAGCTATACAACTTAATACCTTAATTCCACTGATGCCCCACAAATTCAGTCTATTGATCTTCTGTCTAATCAGTCTATTGATCTACTGCAAGTTACACAGACTAGAAACGACGTTCTAATCCCTGTTCCAGCTAACATGCAATTATTCGTCCACTGCTCCAATCTCCTGATCAAATAAGGCCAGTTCACTGCAAATCCGGCAATCACACATGTTCTCCTGATTGGAGGCTCTTTTTGCTTTTCGACCTGTATAGTAGGGATATACGAAATATGAGGTATATTAGAAAATTTCCGTATAAGGGAGGTGCAACCCCCGGGGTTAGCCATTACAAATGGAAGTGTTGTGTCTACTAGCATGCCAACAATACCCAACCGTTCAATGTTCCAGATAATATAGACTTGCAATTCATTACCTATAACTAATTTTCCTCACTTTTTCAATCTCGCTTGAATGTCTTTGCATTGGCAATGACTTGCATTCCTGCCCTTCAAACCTATGCAATAGTCAATCTGAAGAAATTTGTCAATTTGTCCTTCGTATTATAACGCTTTGGCTTTTGACATATCCGAAACTAGACTGAATATATATTTGCCATCAAGAAATATGTTGAAATATCACTTCTACATAGGGTGTCCTTTGCATTTAGTCGACTGAGAGAAATGTTCGTGGTCTTTCATATATAATCTATTATGAATTTTGGAACTTCATGTGTATTAGTCACGGAGTATACATCTTAAAAAAATATTCATTTTTCACCTTGTATTCGTATTTTCTATGTACAAATTCAACTTTCAAACGAAACTACCAAGCAGTATTTGATCATTTGGATTAGGTTTTCATAGTATATTCAGATGTTTAGTATTTTGAGATTAAGGGTTGCAATCCTATTTAGAGAACAAGGGCCCAGATTGACTGATTCCCAGCATATGCTAGGTTATTCTCTATCAACGATCAAGATCACCATAAATCAAGATATAACCGTAAAGTAGGATAAACTTATTATATTACATCATAACTTATTATGATTTTTTTTTTTTTTTTTTTTTTTGAGAGAACGGTGTTTTTTTTATATATTATATATAGAAGAAAGTACGATGCTTCATTACAGTAAGAGAATTACTATAGGAGTGGACTCAACTTCTTCATTCTCTTAACTGCAGAAACTTATTCAAAGCTCTAATAATAGCACATATACTTGTAAGCACATAATTATCTCTCCACATCAGAACCAAAAGTTGCAAGATGATCCAAACGAGCCAAAGGCCCTCGAAATGATACATCTTGTTCTGAAAATTATACATGTAATCTGAACAGCTGAAGTAAAAGGAAGATGTATGGCTAGAAGACAGTAGCCAAATGTAGTACAGGCATATCAGTACCTGAAGAAGCATGTTTGGAGAAGCGTATGCTCAAACATAGCAGTATTTGAGCATATCAAATCCATATGGACAGTCAAAGCATTTTGGCATCAGTACCAAAACTCAACTCCATATGGACAGCCAAGGCATTTTGGCATCAGTACCAAAATTTCTCTCAATCTTTTTGAGAGGCTTGACAAGCATATCAGTACTTGAAAAGCAACCTAGATGCTTCCATTGCTTATGTTTTATATTGTAGCCGCTGCCATGTACCCCTGTCTCTTCAATTTAAAACAGTAATTCTGATTAACATGCAAAATCCTGACCAAACTGAACCTTTCTTATCATCCTTAGCAAAATCTGGATCTTCCTGCTAGCAAGGAAGAGTGAAGAGATATGGCAATATAAAATTCATTCCAAGAAATTCTTCAGACCAAAGGATTTTCACTGTAAAAAAGAAAAAACATATTGTCTCCTCTCCATAACCTGAATCTTGCTGAGAAAACTCATCTCCTCTTCACCTTATAGGCCAGTATCCCTTTCGGGCAAACCCTTTCGGCGTGACCATATCCAAGAAGAAGGAAAAGGACATAATGCAGAGCATCAAAGAAGAGAGCCACGTTTGTGGTTACCTATTTCACAGACGAAGAAGCCGATTGTAGCCGCCAGAAAGGAGAAAAAATATGTCACCTGTATAGATCTTTTTTCTGAAAATTTTGGAAGCAAGAAATTTATGCTGCCCTGCTAGCAACGATCAGGTTTTTTGGGCACCAAGGCAATAGCAGCAGTGCCGGATTTGGAGAGGAGGAGGCAGTTTCCTCCGTCCGCCGCCCTAGCCGCCAAGAAACGAGCCGCCCTATTATAATAACCACCCTATTATGATTAGAAGTGGCGCAAATCATAAGGATACTTGTACATTCTTAATTAACTTGGTACACCATTGAAAGGAAGGCCACAATGTGAAGTTCAATGAAGATCTAGTTTCATTGGTACTCGACGTCAAAGCCCTTCACGATGATCTTCTCACCGCCATTTCTCGGAACCAAGGTAACGTCAAAACATTCCCCGGCCTTAATTCCGAGATCTTGCGATGTCTCACCAATCCCTAGACTTACAGTGGTCGTCCTGGCCATATTTTCACTTCCTTTCTTCATATGGGGTAGGTGCTAGAAACTACTTGCATATTCTATGACATCCAAGGATGTCGATGAATCAACTTCAGGCAAGTTGATAAAAACATCAAATTCCACTAGGTTAGGCATGGAGAATTCGACACCCTATATAAGAAGAACTACCTGAGCTCCAGATGAGCCATGTGCCATGGCCATGTTGGTATTGGAAGCAAGGGATGCAACTTTGGCAAGTGGATACCTGACTTTTGAGCTGAAAGGGGAGGCCAGCTTTTTAGATTTACCACCTTTAATGTTACCAAATTCAGGGACCTCAACCTTATTACCCTTGAGCTTAGATACTTCAGAGGAAGTGGCACCGGAGGTGGTGGTCTTGGAGGTTACCAAGTGATAGGCATGTTTTGATAAGTATACCCAATGCCCATATGCTGTCCAATCAAAGTCCTCCCTTGTTCTTCATAACATATGTCTTCTACAAGTCTTTAAAGATAGATGTCTTCAAGATCCATGATCCATTAGCTCATGCACATATATATCAAGCCAAATATTAGCAAAAAGCGTGATGTATGCACATAGCTCTTCTATGCTGCCAAAATATGGCAGCATCACGCTTTATTTTTCCTTGCCTCCATTGTTGCTTTTACACTGTAGCAATCAAGAAATTTAAGTGCTCTATTCTATGCTTTAATGCTTCAATTTGCAGCTACGTAATTTTTTGTAGTTTGTTATATTGTGTTTGTGCAAGTTTTAGGTCTTGAGCATTGGGTACATTTGAAAAGAGAAACTTTCTGTGACAGATCTAAATACTATATATCTTTGAATATTAATGTTCAAGTTTTGCATATGTGATTTTTGATTATGCTCTTGATTTCTCATATATGCTCACCTCATATTCTACATTGGAGCTTAAATAACAAATGGCAGACTTCAAGGATGCTATACTATGTGCTATTTTGATAGATATGACATATGGATATTGCTAGAATGACGTATGCTTTCTCTCAATTACATAAGCTAAAAGGAGCTTGTGAGATCGTTTTCACATGAACATTTGAGGATAGCAACAGGATTATCTCATCTTTATCTCATCTAATAACTTATGTCTAGACCTTTCAAATGTAGGACCTCTAATGGCACATCTGTTGTACGTCAAATTGAGTACGATAGGTTCTAGAACTGTTCTAAGTGAATCAAGCATAAACTATTATTATGTGTATTTCTTTTTGGGTTGCCTCTAGGGGGGCAAACCCTAGTTTATGTGGGTATGTGGGCATATCCAGGTATATGCCGGCATATGCCTAGCATATGCTGGTGACTGCTCCAAAATGGCTGCTGCCTGTAAACTCTCGGTCATCCAGCCCCATTCCTTCGCAGGCGTGGCTATGGCGCAGCTCGACCCTTCTTCTTCCAAGCATTTTCCTCTGGCTGTGCCTTGTACAAGGGAGGATCGCCGGAATGACAGAAGAGAGACGCGCAGTTGTACTCGTGGGTGGTGTCCTGGCGTGGACAGCCATTTTTGTTGGAGTGCGAATAATGTTGGGGCACAAACGATCTTATGACTTCTGCAATCGCGTGGTGTCGTTGTTACATGTGGCTGTAGGTCTGCCCCTCTGTTCCATGTCCGTGGATAACTGGTGGCATCCTTTCCATCCCCTTGCCGCTCATTCATCGCCGCAACAGGCAAGCCCATTGATTTCATCTTGTTTCCTATTCAGTTATGAAGGATGAAGTCAAGTCTGATCTGAGACATCATTTGTTGTTTACACATGAACTCACTGAAAAAAGCATTCTTGTACGTATGTTAATGATTAAGCGATTGTACAACCTACATTCGAAGGAGTAACTAAGGAATGTAAGTAATGTCTTGTTCCTGATTTTTTATGGGCCAGGAAAGAAATATCTGATTTTGAGCTGCCAAGATAGAACATGTATGTTGCTCTTTAGCTGCATGCACCATCTGCGTGACTTGTATCTGTAACCAAACTGCATTTAGATTGTAGAGATCGAAGTGCTTAAATACATCAGCTATAGCAGAGCTCCAAGAGTACTAGTTGGTGATGGCAATACCGTATTTGAGAGCAATGAAACATTAAATTCACTTAGGACCTGCCTTTTTTTTCTTGGTTGGAAATTTGTGACTAGAAATTAGGAAGCAATCTGTATGGGCATCTCCTCAGACTTTAGTCCAGGTTGGCCTCTACATAATTCTTGTAGTGTGTTAGATAAGATCTATAAGTGTCTGCTCACTCTTAGAGACCTGAAAGACATCTCTGCAATGTCAGAACATTCCGCATTTCCAAGTTCCAACATGCAAGTGAAAATCAGTATCTAAGATCCTTCCCAGCTTTTAATTATTCTCATTCCCATCTTTAACATTATCATCCATTTTTTAGAATTCTGTCCACCCTTTATATGTGTCACTTGGGATTCAATTCATTGTCTATGAAGTTCACTTCCATTATAGATTGGAGCCCGTCAATTTGCCCATTTTTTGCTAGCACCATTATTAATAAGAGATCAATAGCTACCCTAATGCAAGACTGCGAACCTGTTTACCGACAATTATGTTAAATGCCTATATATATTCTTGTTATTGTGGTATATAACAATTTTAGAACAAGTCCAGTTTTGAAAGAATTATACTGAATATTTTTTATCTTAATAAATAGTACATAAAAAATCCTTCAAACACCTAGTTGCTTCGCAGCATTTGTTTTGAGGAATACATCTTTATTCCTTCTATATGTGTTGTGCAGCTGCGTGCAATTACCATTAGCCTCTCTTACTTCATCTACGACTTCTTTTGCTGTCTGCTTGAAACACCAACAGACGTGGCAACAGCGCTGCATCACTTATTGAGCATTTTGGGGTTGGCATATGGATTCGCTCATGCAAGTGTAAGCACATCTTTGCTCTCTAGCCATTGTCTTTTTATGATGTTTCATACCATACCAAGCATGCCTAATAGATAAAGAGGATGTCACTTTTACCTCTTATTATTGCTATCAATGGAGCTCATTGTTTATTAAAAGTTGGACATTCTACATGCTCAACAATCTAGTTTGTCAGGATCAGGAATATGATCAGCATCATACCTCTCCAGGAAATGAATTTTGACTAGAAAAGATTGCCCTTGGCTTTGTTATCTGAAGTTGCATTTCTGCATATAGGTATTTAATGAAGAAAATACCATAGGTCTTGCATGCGAATGATGCTGCTATCTGATTAATGAACTGAAAACCAAGGGAAAAACAAAGGAGTTTTCTGTTTTGATGAGACTGAAAACTAAGGAAGAACAAATCCCACATTCTGTGAAGATTTCTCACCATTGTTTCCTTCTTGGTAACAGTTCGGTGCTTTGCCTTCCAAGGCTCTCATACTCATTTGAACATAAGGTCCCGTTGTATTTTTTGGCAGTTTTTGTAAAGTGGCAAAGTAAAAGCAGCTCCGATGTTTCAATGAAACTGGGAATAGCAAAACTTGTCTGCAGTCTGGCACAGAGCTTGTTGCATGTCTTTGGTTGATGGAGATATCGAATCCATTTATGCATGCAGGGAGTTATTAAAGGAGCTAGGGGCTAAGGATTCGACTGTTGCTGTAGTAAATGATGTAAGTTTTTCTAGCCTGTTTGCTTCCTAGAGCTTGTCATAAAGCGAAGGTATTTTGGCTTCTAATATGTTTTGTTAATTATGTTGCATACAGGCTTGTTTTGCGTTAATATTTCTGGTCGCAAGGTTAGGTGTTGGACCGTACTTAACATTCATAACCTTGCAAGCAAACAACCCCGTAACTGTTAAGGTGGGATTTATGCTCGGTAATTTCTTTTCATTTTCTTAGTTGACTTTCTATAACTGGTGTATTCATTAGCATTTATTGAATTGCAGGTTGGCGCTGCAGGCATTCAAATTGTGAGCATGTTTTGGGCTTACAAGATAATAAGACTAGTGTATTATAAGATTCTTCGTCCTAGAAAAAGTATGAAAGAATTGTGACTTTGTACCTATATGACAAATATACTGTTTCGAATCTAAATATCTTCTCTAAGTCTTTTCATTTATATCTTTTTAATATGAAAGTGCTACTTAATACCCAAAAAGGGTACATGCACAATACAACTTATGTTTTTGGGCAGATTGGGATTTATAAAACCATAAAAGTTTTATCGCGTGAATATATCACTTATGTAAGCAGGGTTGCCTTTAAGACAATGTACAATGTTGTGCAAAACCTAGGGTTTGAGATTAGTTATCACGGCCTTTTTTTTTCTTCCTTGATTTGAATTTTGGTTATAAAAACCTAGGCGAATCTTGATCAATCCAAAAAACAGCTTGAGAATTCATGGTGTACATGCATCTGAGGAAAATTGTTGTTTAGAGGAGGGTATGAATGTAATGAGGAGGTAAAGAGCATAGAATGCCAGTCTGTTGAACAAGTAGACAATTGCATGGAAACAAATGAAGAACCTTATTTTTCAAATGAGAAGGTTGGATGCGATGAATGCCCTGCTCTAAATGTTGAATGCCAGTCTGTTGAACAAGTGGAAACGAAGGAAGAACATTTTTCTTCACATGAGAAGGTTGAATGCAGTGATTTAGGCATTGTGGTAGTTGAAAGATCTGAAAATGAATGCCAGTCCGTTGAACAAGTGGAAACGAAGGAAGAACATTATTCTTCACATGAGAAGGTTGAATGTGGTGAATTAGGCATTGTGGTAGTTGAAAGATTTGGAGATGAATTTACAGAAACAGATGAATCCTATGAGGAGGCCAAGATCATGGAAGGCCAGTCCATTGAACAAGCTGATGAATGTGAGGATATGAAAGCAGAAAAAATTGCTGATGCATCTATGCTGTCTCCAGAAAAACATTTTCTGAACAATGATGTTGAAAGACAAATTGTTTAAATATTAAGAACTATGAATGTTTTGCAAGCTTCCTAAACATCTATATATTTTCATTTATATTGCTTTGCATATTTGCTAGAGACATTAGATAGTGTTTTTAGAGTTCTCGAAGATCGAGCAAAACAAGCATCCTTATTAGAAACACATAACGTACTTCATGGTTGTGCAAAGTTCTTCATATTATACAAGTGTATTATCTTTGTCTTGCATGCACACCTGTAGGCCAAGATTCGCCTTAGTTCTAGAACCAAACAAATGTCTGCACACTGGGGTGTCTCATTTTCGATATCCCTTTTGTCCCCCAATTTAGTACTATATAAAATCAATAAAGGTGGTTGGAAATCTTGGAGGCCATTTGAAAACAAAAATAGCAATAAAAAATCGAATTCCTTGAATCTTGGAGAACCGGGCTACAGTGCGTGCATGTGTTGAGCCCCGATAAAGAAAACTAAAACACCAACGAAATCATCATTCTTGCTTCTCGTCTTACGATATGTTCAAGGTTTGAATGGAACCAATGGATTGTGTTTCTTTTTCCTATTTGCAACATTCAATTTGTGAGTTATTAGCGTATTTGAATGCCTTGCCTTATGAATTATGAATTGGGCATGGAAATAGCATTCCACTAATATGTTTGAGTGAGTCCAGTTTCTTGGGTTGCCCCTAAGGGGAAAACCCTCATCCATGTGGGTTTGTGGCATATTCCAAGTATATGTCAGTATATGCTCGAAAACATGACTTTAAAGTGTGATTTAAGCCATTTCACTCTCGGGTCACGGAGGGCAACCCTCCGTGCGCAGCATCTTGTTTCCATTGCTTGTTCATGGACTTTTTGTTTTTAGAAAATTTATAAAAATGCCCTTGTACTTTTGCTTATTTTATTTGTCAAATTACCATTACATTTCTTACATTTATTAAAATGCTTCTATTCTTATTGTATTCTGTTTTCAGCCATAGCCAAGCTCATGTTCCTCTCCTTTTCTGGAGTAATAAGCAAGGATGTGGTTTCAGACAAAGGTAATTGGGTTGGTAGGAAGATCGATTGGATCTTTTTATCTGTAATCACATTCATGGATTACGGATACAGGCTATTCCTTACAGGTTTTGCTGTTGGATTGAATGAATGAATGCTCTAAACGGAGTGCAATTGCAATATTGTTTTGTTTTCTACACGAAGGGCGAATGGAGGACTTTGTACTAATAGCTGATGAGAGATTCACATGCAGGGAAAAGCTGAAAGGATTATTGCATGACTATAACAGTCCTACGCTTTGATTCGGAAGGCTCCCGAGTCGTGAAAATTCTGAGAATATTTTGACTAATCATTTGGAAGGTATTGCTGTGGATGGATTAATATAAGAATAGTTTAGAATAGAATAGAGTTTTTATCATCCACGGAGACCAATTGGCCTATGAGACCCAAACAGGCGGCGCAACAAGCATATTACTGTCCGGGTTAAAAAAAACTCCCTCCCCGCCTCGAAGGGTTGTTTGGGGGAAAACCCGTGACAGGAATAGGTTTGCTGTCAAACTGTACAAATACAAATACAAATACAAATACAAATACAAATACAAATATATATGATAAAGGATAGAAATATATACATGTATCAGGTAAGTGCCCGAGGACCGAACTGAGCTCCGCGATCCATGATCTCTTGAAGGTATGATCCCAACCTCCATACCGAGCTCGTGCTCAGCATCTTATGCAGGGGCTGGCCAGCACGGACCAGCTCAGTATAGCGTATCCGAATGTCATCATATGCCGGACAACTCTGAAGGGTGTGGCATTCGTCGTCTACAGCTCCAACCTGGCAGTGTTGACAAAGCCTCTCCTGACGCAGCTCCCCAATCCATCTCCCTATCTCAATCCAGAGATGGTGTGCACCTTTGCAGATAGAGGCAATGGATCTGTGCTTTTTCATGGAACAAAGTTTAAAATGAAACGCACTTATTTGCTGCAAACGCACTTCAAAAGGAATCTTTGAAAGATTCTCTAAAATTCCCTTAAAAAAGTCCATTTTTAAGATTTTTTTGTGACAGGTGTGACAATTTAAGTAATTTAGGTACCATTTTTGAGGGGTTGATTGAACATAACTTTCATGCAAAAATTTTAAATAGCAATTTTCATCCTCCTAAACTAGAACAAAAAATAATTACTTTTATAAAGTGTAGCAAAAAAGGGGCAATAAAAAAAATAGCAAGGGTAGTAGAGTGACAAAGAAGTGATATATTCATGGTTGTGAAAATTGTACAAAATTATGAGCAAAATTGTCAAAAATATAGGACATTTTGACAGACAATCATCACCTGCACTTTCTGTTCTTTACATGTTCGAGTCATCGGACAAACTTACATTTTGCAGCAAGATCAGGATGCATCTCATCCTCCGACTCATTTAATCCCTGATCACTTGAGGCTTCATCCTCAGCTTCATTCTCAAAACTGGATGTACTCGAACGATCTTCTTCCTCACTGTCTACAAGTGAGCCCTCATCATCATCTTTTTTGGCCACCTTTCTAGGTTGTTTGTCTAATCCACATGCCGACCTTATTAAAGTTTGAGTGACCATACGTAACTTATTAGCAGCAGTCAGAACAAAGTCATATGCAAGAACCTTTACTTCAGCTAGATCTATGACAGCAGTGCTTGCTTTGGACTTTGCTCTCTTTCCCACTCCTGTTTTTACCATCTCCAAAGTATAACTCCCACTGAAAGCACTGGCAGCATTTGTTCTCATCCAGTGCACTTTTAATTGAGTGGGAATTCCATCCTCTCTTGTTACCTCCAAGATTTTTAGCTAGCCGAGCGGCTTCCCGTTTCATCATTATCAGCTGGGACAGCTATGAGCATTCCTTTCTGAATCTCTGAGACTGAACCAGATACTCGAGCAACTTGTTGTGCTGTGCGTCTGGGGCCAGTGTACATGACTCTGTCATCTTCATCTGAGCTAGCCAATATCTCTACATGTTCCTCTTGATTCTCAACTTGCACAGGGAGAGTTTGCCTAGATGGCCAGTTGAATGTAACTGGTCTTCGACCTTGTAATGAAGCTTGCAACATGTCACGTTGTTTGAAAAAAAACCGAGGCCACCATAAAGCATCTACCTCCCCAAAGTGGTTAGAAACACTTGTTCAATACTTGTCTCAATAAAATCCAATGATTTGTTTGAGTAAAATGCTCTTCCCTCCTTTTTACTCTTTGTGATTTCTTTCAAGCTTTTTAGAGGCATTTGCTCTGCAGAGCATGGAACTAGTATTGGGGATGGTGCTAATGAATTGAATACCTGCTGCTAGTTTGCACTGCAAGGATGTGGCCTTGCCATCTACAAGTGAAATTTTGATCTGATGCTGAAATGTAATGTTTCTCAAGGGTTCAATAGCACAAAGGACCCAGTTTGATCTCTCCTAAAAATCCATTCTTTGAAATCATAAGTTTCTTCCAATAACTTCGATGTCCGGGCGAGGATTGTAGGAATCTTGGATAACCTCAATCATTGCTGGTAGGTCGAGAGCTTTTTTTCGAAAGCAAGGCGTTTAGAGAACCTACTTGAACATCGATCAACTTGATCGTGTGTATGACCAACAAGCGGAAACCAATCTTCACCTTCTTGAAGATTTGTTTCTCTACTAGCATAGCACGATAAGCAAACAACGCCGATTCTTATTTTCCCTTGTCGTGTTGTCTAGTCAAGATACTGAGAACCGGTGGTATATGTTCTAGATTGGAAAGAAGCTTATTCAATATTGTGATAGTGAGATTTGGATCAGCATGAATATTTGGATAATTCAAAATGCCTTGCAAGATAGTTTTCCATTAAATACCATAGCACCAACAACATGCGGATGTATGAAATCTTCTTGGCAAGATCCTTAGGCACATTGACAAAATGTGGTAGGGTGGTCTTCTTCGGTCCATTCCATCAATAACAACCGATATGTAGTTGAGTGGTTGTTCCAAAGCTTTCTTCCTATGTTTTGTCAATTTTCTCCTTTCCAAAGATTGTTGTTCTCTCATTGCTTGTTCGGTTTCTCCTTCAATGCATCCGAAATGAAAATATGTTTAGGAAAGAACCTACTTTTAAGTAGAACTAGGCAAGAACACGCCCCGAAGCTTACTTTTAGTGTGAAGTGTCCTTGCATTTTATCTCCGAGCTTTTAATTGAGCATGTAGCACAAACAGACATCCTATACTTTCTAGAATGGAATGGACGCGCGAGAAAACTCTTTTTTTTTTCCAGAGCACGATAAAGTAAGAGTAGCGGACAAAGCGTTCTCGGCCTCAACAACACACATCTCCTTATAATTATCGAGAGACTTCTTGTTTCGTGGAAATTGTCACTCAAGTGGTACATAGGGCTGTTAGGGAGTTTCTCACAAGACTCCTTAAAGAAACCTTCCATCCAGAAACACATTGAAGGGCATGAATTCGGTTATGCCTCCCGAATGGCGATAGTCATTGATGCCTGGATTCTTGTCAAGCCTTTTTCTTCAAAGGTCAAGTCGTCTGTTGCCTAAAGCATGAATCAATTTGAAGGCCATTTGACGACGGTGTGGCCACCACCGTAAGTAAACTTCTCACCATCATCCGGCCTAATATTGAAGGCTAAGTAGCCCCTTTGGTCTAAGCGAGTCATTGAACCAGAACTATCACGAATCAACCTCAATTCCTTTAGTCCAATCTTAAGCAAACAACGTTGAGAACAACAATGCTTTGTATGTGTTGCCCGCAAGTGAGCCTCGGCCATGAGTTTCTTTTCTTCTAACGGTTGTACATGCTTTCTTGTGTAAGTTACGCTTTAAGATTCTTACTTGCGGGGGCTTTGAATTCGAACATGGAGTCTTGTGGCTTTGGTAGGTCCTCGCCCCGAGACATCAACATGAGGTGTTTCTTCGCCTGGAGAGATCAACATGAGGTGTACTTGTAGATCTTTGAGAGGTTTGATGTGGGCAAGTCCCGGGGAGGTGCTTTCCCTCTCCGGGAAAAAGTAATCGAGGTTGGTGACGTAGTTGACCAGCCCCTGAAGTGTCGTAGAATACAGGAGTTGCGTGTCGCTGACTGCTCCCACTTGTTGTAGTACCATTTAGCTTAAATGGATGGAGTTGGCGTGATTTGCCTCAGGGGGATTTAGCCTCAAGGACTATGGGCGACGTACTAAAATGAAGTGGAGGAGGTAGTCTAACCTCTCTAGCCTGTGGTGGGGTAAAACGCATTGGTGGGGGCAAACGACGTTCAGGAGCAGGGTGTGGTGGAGTAAATTGAACTGGTGGTGGAAGCCGAGGTGGTCGTGCTGGAGTAAACTCAACAGAGCTGGGGGTTTGAATATCGGAGGCAGAATTTTCGAGGCTACTTCCAGGTGTCAGTTGAGGGGGTGTGAATGTCATTGCAGGAGGAAGCTCTGCGAACAGGAGTT
Organism: Isoetes taiwanensis; assembly: GCA_021234155.1. Lineage (NCBI taxonomy): Eukaryota > Viridiplantae > Streptophyta > Lycopodiopsida > Isoetales > Isoetaceae > Isoetes > Isoetes taiwanensis. The sequence continues at coordinate 2,685,468 of JAJEKV010000105.1, read as the reverse complement.
GGAGGCTTATACCGTTCCCGGACGCGGTATAAATTTATACCGGGCCCGGTCGCGGTATACCGAGCCCGGACGCGGTATAAATTTATACCGTGCCCTGTCGCGGTATAAATTTATACCGCGTCCGGACAGGGTATAAATTTAGACCGCGAGCGGGCAGGGTATAAATTTATACCGTTCTTAGTCGCAGTGTCCTTTCTCTTACGCCAATCAACACTGAACTTCGTTTGACCATTTACAGGTGTGGGATCTTCAAGAGAGAATTTTTTGTATGTTCGAGGATGGTGAGCTAAAAGAACAAGCTAGCCAAGCAGAAAGAAACCAAAAAAAAAGAGGTGAATCAAAACAGAAAAATATGAGCATTGTACCCACGGACGCCAGCTATGGTGGTCTCAAAAAGCAAAGAAATATTTGTTCGCCTGTTGGAAAAAGTAGTTGCCAAAGAATTTACATTGGACGAGATGGCTAAGGAAGCTAAGACGTAAGCCTCACTTGCTATGCCGTGTTCTTTTCTATCTTTTTTTGTCTTACAATACTTTTCCCTTTGCAGTCAGAAAGATATTGTCACCTGCCAGGCCGAACTAATGAAGCAGCTCAACCTAGAGGACTGGGAGGAGTGCAGGCTTTTGTACCCAAGTTGCACCGCAGACAGTATTATCAGAGAGCACGCTGTTAACTTCAGTGGCTGGGTAGGTTTTGCAGAAAATATGTTCTGTGTTTGTGCCTTTATCTCACATTATTCTTACAGAACAAGAAGAAGGGGCTACCAACTGGATTTTTAAACCTGGTTCGTAGGGCCAAGGAGGAGAGGCATAGGCTTAAGGCAATTGAACAGGGTAAAGAGGTCGCCACCACCAGTTTTGACACTACTTACGAGAGATTTACTACATTTGGTCGACGCCCAAAGATGAGGTTGTTCGTGGTGACCGCATCGAGGTCGGGACTCTTTTTAGAAAACGTAACTTTACATTATGCATTGCGATATTCCTTACGGCTTCAAAATCAAGGATAGCACTTTTGACGAGGAGGCTTTTACTCACTTGCAAGTCCGTTCTTTCTTGGATGGCCTAAAAGAAGTCACGACATCTGAAAACTGGAGGGTCATCATTTTTCATTCTGACCTGCAGACGATGTCGGTGCTTAAACCTATGGGAGCTGCCCTGATGCATGCCGCCAAAATCAAGTTTGGTAAGCATTATATTTAACGCTTGTTTTTTACAGTAACTCCACGGTATAAATTTATACCACATCCGTTTTTAAAGGCTGGAACAACCGTGGTATAAATTTATACAGCAAGGCAATGTCTGTATAAATTTATACGGCTTCACGCCGTGGTATAAATTTATACAGCAAGGCAACTGTGGTATAAGTTTATACCGCTACACTACTCGGCTAACTTGTTTTCCTTGTTTTCTTTCTACTAATTTGTAATTGCTGCTTTGCTTGGCAGGCTTAAAACAAACGTCAAGGGTCATGGTGGTGGTCCGCGCTTAGTGAGTTATTTCGAGCATTTTCATATAGGTTTTTACAGCGCGGACGCCAAAAAAACCATGGTTCATTTTAACACGCAGAATGAGAAGACTCCTCCTCGCAATGCATTTCGGTTCCCAAATGTTTTTGCGAATTGAGAGACCTACAGCGACAAAGGCGCCGTGGTGTCCCATTATCGGGGCCACAAATGCTTATTAATAATTTGATACTGATGGTTTTCGGCCGAGACCGGATCCTAGATGCCTTTTCCGGATCGAGCACCCGCAGCCAGTTTGCCCTTAAGGGGCGCAATGTCGCCTCCGTCGACATAGACCCGGATAAAGTAAGTTTCATCGGGACCGGGATAAGCTCTTGCGAATCCTTTCCCCGATGAAAACGAGGAACCGGGAGCAAAGAACGGTGCCAGCGATGTTAAGGGCACTTACACGTAAATACAAAATCCACTTACGGAAGAAAAGATGAGGAGGTGGAGTTTGTTGACTTGGAGCCCAGGTGCCCGAGCCGAGAAAACCGCCTTTGTGCCAATAGGTTTGGAATCGAGAAGGAGGCGTCTCGCTGCTTTGTAAGCTCGCAAGAGCCAGATCCCAAAGGGTACGAGAGTCCTGTGGACCGGGAAGAGCCACCTCTCCCACCTCTCGTATAAATTTATACGCATTTAGTTCTCAACTACTACCATTGTAAACTATATAATTATAATTTATTTTGATGAGGATTTTTAAACCTAAAAGCTTTGTCTCTTCAACAATGCTTGATTGAAATAACTCTTTCTTGCTCTATGATTTCACACTCTTTATCTTTCCAATGTCTGACTTTCTTAGTACTTATATTAAGCTTGCAAAAAGACAAACTATATTTCCCTCTGTTTTTAACAATAAATATTTACTGAGTTATCAAAATTAATGTCTCACTCCTCAAAAACAAGCATTTTTTTTTGCCCTCTTTTAAAAATGAAAAGGCTTTAAAAATGTTGCTTTTTTGGGGGTGTCCCGAATGCTAATTGCTCAACAATCTATTTTGCTCCCTATTTTGTGTGTTTTTTTCAAGTTCTTAATTTTTATAAAGGAATCTTTCAAACGCACTTCTTAAATAAGTGCGTTTCATTTTAAACTCTGTTATGGGTAGATGAGTGCGCAGCTAGCATTGTGGGCCACACTCCAACATGAGATTTATGTGGCTTTGATAATGTGCCGTCTTGACCTTTTCAAGGGTGCTGCCAACACTAATAGAATTTAGGGGGGTTTGATACGCTCTAATAGTAACGCTTTAAAATTTTGAAACGCAAAGTTAGTTGTAGCGCGTAACAAAGAACAAAATCCATTTCTTGAAATGCGTTATAAAATTTAGCATTTGTAACGCGTTACAAATATATTTGAAATGCGTTACAAACAAATATCGTTTCAACTCTTAAACGCGTTTCAAAGTAGAAGTTTGAAATGCGTTACAACTTTTCTGAAACGCGTTACAAATTAAATGCGTTACAACTTTGAAACGCGTTTCAAGCTAGATGTTGAAATGCGTTACAACTGACCCTTACGTTACAAAAGATAACGTTCTAAAAACTTTTGAATTATTCTATTTCTTCGTTTCAAAGATCGGTAGCCGCTTTCCTCCTCTGTTGAATCCATGCGATTTCTTTCTTCTTAGAATCAGCTCCAACATGCAAAGCGATCCCCCCGGGTCAAGTTATCCGCCTCTACGAGGAAGAGAAGGGCTCGTGAGCTACGTAAACAAGGAATAGAACAACCAATTCTTCCAAGGGAGAGTTATGCGGGCCAATTCTCACCTTGTTGGTGTAGAGATTGTTGCGGTCGACATGAATGAATACCAATGGTTATAGCGGTCGTGATAGGTTCAATATCAGATAATGCTTTATACGCAATACGATTTTCGCTTGATACGGCACAAATTTGACGCTTAATACGCCAAAAATACGGCTAAAAAATTTCCGGCGTCGAAAACTTTCGCCAGTAGTTTAAAAATAACCGCTTTACGCTTACGCTGAAGTCCGGTTCGTAGTTTAAATAGTATTTTTCGCCACGCCAACCGTGAATAGTTTCGCAGAAGCGAAATAAACTGCTTTCGCTTACGCCGAAAACATCTTCGCTGTAAGTTTAAACAAATTGCTCGCTACGCCAAACTATTTTTCGGTTACGAAGTTTAAAAAACAACCGCTTTCGCTTACGCCAAGATGTTTTCGCCAGAGTTTAAACAGCTTGTTTTCGCCACGCCAAACTTTGCAAAGCATCTTGGGCCTTTTGCTAAGGGAAAAAACTTTTTGCGCCAATCGCTTGGGTCTATTTTGTGCGTGTGAAATATTATATATAAGGAAAACTTGTTTAGCTCTAGAATTACCCAACGCTGACTACCAAGTTGAGTCCACATACTCCTTGGGAAACGGTCACCTTTTGAGGTGTGGGTTTTTAGGCCCGGGGCCGACGGAATTGTGAAGTGAGATTCCTCCTTCACGAAGTTTTCCTCGACCTTGGGTTCCTACCCCGCTCCTTAGAGACCTATAGGTTCCCTCGGCCCTTCACTTACGCTCAACCGGACGCCGATGTAACATATATGCAGCGAGCTTGCTCCTTCGCAGATATAGACGCCGGCCTTTAGTTTGACGACATGAGTCTTTACCCTTTAGCATACTAAAACAGGGGACAAGAATTTTAGATAGCAAAGCAGGATGCCACCGGTCATGCATCTACATCGTGCCGCCACGCCATGCATCCACATCCGGCACCACGGGCGTCATGCATCATCGCCTAGGGTGCGCAGCCATTGCGCCGGTCATGGCAGGCCACCGGAGTTGGAACAAAGACGGGAAGAATTATATGTCGAAATCCCGTGGTCGAAAGAGAGGTCCCGAGTGGGGATTTGTGAAGGAATTTGGTCGTAATGAGTGGCAATGTGTATTTTGTGGGTACATCGTTAATAAAATGGATCCGCGACAAGAATACGAGCTCATCTTTTACTTGATCCTAAAATTGGGGTGCAAACATGTACGGCAGATCCGACATACGACAAGATGCACTTGAAGTGTTGGGTCGAAAAAATAATAGAAGCGTAAGAACACAAACCAAGGGATAGCCAAGAACCTTCACCATGCCAAGAAGAAGAGATCAATTACACCACCCCTCCCAAGCAGCCAACCAACGCATTCAACCGTGAGGGTGGACTAGGGTCGATAGGTGGGTTAAGTACGGGCTAAAAAAAAAATGGCGTAGACAATTCAGCTAGTGGAAAGACGCACTAAGCAACAGAGGGTTGACCAAAGGCTTAACATCGAGCAAATCAAGAAGACGAATTGAAGGTTGTAGAGGCCTTTCTATACGCCGTTGTCTCCACATATTTTGGAGCACAAAGCAATCAAAGAAGCCTTCCAGAAGTTGCCAAAGCAGGCCCAAATTTTTAGATTGCCTTCATACAAACATGCTAATAACAAAATGGTGGATGAAATTCATGGAAGAATGGTCGAGAGGGTGGAACCGGGTTAAGTCGAAGTTATCGGGCCGTGCCAGCCTCTAGTCACCGATGGTTGGAGCAATGTAAATAAGGACCATCTTATAAATTTCATGATCGATATCCGTGGGGGCGGTATTCTTGAAAACCGTAGAAAACCAAAACTCACCAAGTCACGTGAGATTGGATTTTTCAAAAGACAAAGGTCGTGGATAGAGAGTTTTGGACCAAGAGAATATTTCAGTCGTAATGGACAATGCATCTAATTGTAAGTTAGCGGGTGAAATGTTGAGTCCTAATTTCCGTGATTGCACGCCACCACCGCCAATGCCATTGCCTAAACTTATTGTCAAGGACTGGTTTTCACAAAGACGCTTTGGTTCAAAGATCCCATTCAAAAGGCCCGCCGCCTCGCGGAAATTCATCACAAAGAAGCCGCAATTTACGCCATATACAAGTCATTATTGCCGTAAGGCCCTTGCACTCATGAATCCCGGGCAGACCCGGTTTGGTTCCAATTACATTTGTCTTGAAAGAGTGCTCGTGTCGCGACTCGATTATCTCGACCTTCAACCATACGTAGTTCTTTGAATGGGAGAGGAGGCGTAAGGGAAAAAATGTTTAAAACACCGGCAGCAAAGAAGTCGCCGCCTTCGAAAATGCTTGGGCGGAGACATTTTGGAGAGGCGCTAAGAATGTTGTCAAGTGCATGCAACCCGCTTGTCATGCCATCAAAACCCTTGATTCTTCAAGGCAAGCACCGAAAGGTGTGGAGGTGCCGCACTCCATTCAATCCTTTCTAGAACGCTGATGGCCCTAATGCACCCTTTTGACAATGCTAAGCGCCAAGAAAGACCGCTAGAGACTTTAATGAACGATGGAAGAAGTCCTATAATGATCTTCATGGCGCCAAGACATGCCTTAGACCCACACAACCATGATATGGACCAGCATACGATAAAGAAGTGATGGGTTCATTGAAGAAGGTTGCAAAAATGTTTTACCCCAACAAATCTGACTACAAAGTTTTCATTGCCGAAGTTAACTCAATACCGTAACTTGAGTGGAAGGTGGGCGATGAAGAGCTTCACGATGCAATCGAGAGTCACAAGAAGGAACCAAATATGGAATCTTATGCATGGTGGCAAGCCCATGGACAAAGTTATCGATACGCTACATGTGCCCTCGCAATGACTATCCTCTCCTTGGTATCCTCCAATAGTGCAAGTGAGAGAAACCGAGTGCTTATAAATATATACATAGTGTGACACCTAAATCGCCTCCCGCATAAGAAGGTCGACAAACTTGTATATAACTTCTCAAACCGGGCGCCTCTTGAATCGCAAATGCTGGTGCAGCCAGAAGTTGATAAGCCGCAGCCCTTTCATGGATGCATTCTCGGGCGGAAGAGGACAACTTCAAGACAAAGGAGGACGAAGCCGCTTGCTCAGAAATGCCGCTAACCATGTTGACGAGGACATTCAACGCATTCCATTTTGTCGATGCCGAAGATGATTTAGACAAGAACATGTTCTCGACAACCTCGCACGACAAATAAGATACGTAAGAGGAGTCGATACGTAAAGGCCAGTCCAAGTAATACAAGAGATCAGCCCGAGGACTTAATGGTACGCGAGCCATCTGGACTCTCCAATGCCAATGACCCGCATAAACAGTAACGAAATGAAAAGAACACATCTCGAGGACGCTCCAAAGAAGGGAAAAGGCCGAGAGGAGGTTGAGCCTAGGCCACCGGGCGTAAGAAGACGGAAGTGCGATGATGAAATTGATGAAGACGGTGATGTCTAGAGAGAGGAGGTGATGACTACCCTCACCGCCTATTGTAATCGTATGAGGATGTTCAAAAACTATTGTAACCATCCCGCACTATGAATTAAAAGTAAAGTTTTTGTTACAAGTTTTTGTCTTCCATATATTTCGCTACCTTGTGGAATTTTCCTTTCATGTATGATGTTTGTTTCATGTATTGTATGATGGTTCATGTAACTTCCGGCCCATGTTTCATTCATTTGTAATATAAGTCATCTAAGTGCCTAGATCCGGTCGGGCCGATACTCCAACGGATACGAGATGTCACTAGATACACGATCCACTCTCCAACCACTAGATAGGTGAGTGCAAGCATGGGTCACCGGATATCAAAGTCAAAGCATCGAGAATTTCCCATCTAGCACTCGCTTCAGGGACAATGGAACTTAGCATTCAAGCTAAGCTACATTGCCCAAAGAGGCGGGAAAGAAAGAGTGGGAAGTGTCGCTGTTTGAACTCGCCAATCATCGAAGCTATCTTATTTTATGTCGAACTTACCCCCAAAGACCGGGTTCATGTATGATAGTTCTTTCTATGTTTTTTTCATGTGTAACCGCTAGCGTTCTCGAAAACCTTCGTTGATCAGACCCGCCTCGACCTCCGCTGTTGCTTGCCTCTTCGCATGCGCGTAATCTTGCCGATGAGAAGTAATCACGCATGCTAAGGGCCAAACAGCCTCGACCAGCCCTGACGAATCTGATCCATCGGAAGGTTCACAAGGTACTTCGTACCCAAGTCGAATAACTTTGGTATGCCAAATTGGGCTTTTGAATGTTATTCGACCTATAATTGCATTTATTCCTCCGGGGTGGCACATGCTCAATACCCAAATGGGTTTGCATGGCATGTGCCACCCAAAGGAATGGAGGTACAAATTATAGGTCCGTATGGCATCCAAATGGCGATTTGGCATGCCATCGGGCGGCAACCACGTAATCGCAGCAACCACTAGGGTTGATATCATCCGCCGCCACAATAAAAAATAGAGTACTCAAAACCTTGTTACCTACAATCCACCACCTTGCCAAAGGGGACGCTGCATTCTAATTTGAAGTCATAGTGATGCTCAAGGTTCTCCATCAATAGTGGGAGTTAGGATGTTCCATGATTTGGTGCCTAACAACCGCTATATAGATGGACAACACCCGTGCACCACTTTGGCTTGAAATTAGAGTGCGCCTCACCCCCGACGCCATAGTAAGTTCAACCTCTAGAACGAACGATTTTTGCTTCGACTCCATTGTGAGCCTCTTTGTGTAATATAACCTAGCAAAGTGACTAAGCTACATTGACACAGAGAGACTACACAAGAGAGTCGAACAAAGCCCGCCTTTCTAGAGGAGGTAACAAGAATTTCGAGAAGTCTATATTGTTTGCAAATAACAATATCAAGCCCGTGAGTTGACAACCATTCAAGAAAGTCACGCCCAGGCCAGATGAAAGAGACTGAATATAAGATCGAGACTTCCCAAACCTTGTTACCCCTCTTGAACAATGGAACTTAGCATGTAAACTAAGCCGCATTGCCCAAAGAGGAGGGGAAAGAAAGATTGGGAAGTCTCGATGCCCCAAACTCATCAATCCACTAACATCCAATTAACCCAAGACTGGTCTGTGCATCGAGACGCCCCAATCTTTGCTTTTAGCCTTCTCTTTGGACAATGGAACTTAGCATGTAAACTAAGCTACATTGCCCAAAGAGGCGGGGGAAAGAAAAACGGGGAAGTCTCGAAGCTTGAACTCATCAATCACTAACATCTAATGAACCCACAGAATCGCAAGCTCCTTCTAAAGGAGGTAACAAGAATTTCGAGAAGTCTATATTGTTTGCCATGGAGAATATAAAGCCTGGTGACCTGACAACCATTCAAGAGGGTTATGCCTTGGCTTACTCCTTTTTCGAAGTTTCTCGCATGATCTAATTCGCCACCGAGTGAGCCGGCGTCATCCTAGGGGCAAATTAGATACACAAAACAGAAAAACGAAAGAGACTAAGCCGTGGTGAGCGAAGTTGAAGTCTCGAGAAGTCTCGAAGAGACTAAGCCGGGTGAGCGAAGTTGGAAGTCTCGAAGTTAGAAGTCCACTAATCCTAATTGGCATCCGTCCCCTAATTAGGATGTTCAAAAATCACTAACATACTTACTTTACTTAACTACAACACAAACAACTCAATGCGGCCGCAACCCAACCCCCAAAATGTTATTTAGACAAAAAATCCTCGCCAACGTTAGTTCATTCATGTGCATCCGAGATCTCGTGGAAAAATATCAAAAAAAAATTAATGTAGAGTAGCTCATGGGTTAATGTAATCGCCCCAGATCCACATTCGCACTACTATCACCGCCGCCCCCGAGCGGGGCAGTGTACCGACAATGTCCGTACCTCTTCACCTTCACGCCGGTTCTTCTACCCCCATCCAAAGGTCCATTTCACGCTGTGTTTGAACCGATGAAGCATTCCATCCCTCCCCGCGAAAGCAACCATAGTCGGGTAAGGGAGGCATGCGTGATTGCATGTTGAGCATTGCATACCGGGCGCCCGTATAATATATCCATCATTTGATGGACGTAACCCACGCCCATCATCCAATCCAACAAACATCTCAAATGCGCATTTATGTCCACACCCTAAGGCATACCAACCAACTTGGGTCGATTTTCCGCACATACTTGACAATATCTAAAGTCTCCGCTTCTTTACATCATCCCACCGACCGGCCATATAGGTATTCGAGGGAGGGAGGTATGAAATACCCCGCCCTTGAGACTCTAAGGGGATCAGAATCTAAAACTCTTGATATTGTGCGATATGGTCATTGTCTATTCTCAACACCGTATTTTCCCCTACCCAAAGCCGCAAGTCGATTCTTTGTGTCTAGTAATTCTCGCAGCCATCTTGTCATGAGCATTTGCACGATCTTTTGCGACATTTTCCTCCTCGACAAAGTGAGGTTTCACTTTTTCATTCTCTAACTGAGCCTTCAAATCTACCTCATCTGTCACTGCACCTGCTGCTTCAACCGACGCTACCTCTAAAAGTTTTATGGCATCTTGAAGCAAATAAGTTATAGTCACGGGCTCATCACCAAGAGCGCTTTCAGAATCCTCCGCAAGCTTCACTCTCTTGCTGCTACCACTGCCGCTTCCTTGTTTCCACTTTCTACTGGCATAATTTACGACCTCCCCTCTCACAATCTCATAGTACACTTGCTTGGCAAATGTCTTATCAATTGCGGGTTTTTATCATTGTTCCTTTCACTTGCACCCACCTCTCCAAAGCTCTACCTCTGACTTCAGGGATCTTGCAGCCATATGCCTTATACTTACCTCGCTCCCCCGCTTGGCCGGGCCGTTGTCAAACCGCTTACGCCTAAATTGGCCTCGATATCGCCAAAATCGGCTCCATGCGGCAACAGCCCGGGCCCATGTCACATGCAACTCCATGCACCTCTCAGAATTGTGACACCTTGTTTCTTGGCCACTTCGCCATTGCCCTCAACCTCAACAACTCTTTTCAAGACGCAACTCATTCATCCTAGCATGTTCCTCTCGCTTTCAGAATCAAGCAGTGCCCTAACCTCCTCATTAATCGTAGGTAGGGAAGGGAATACAAACTCATCTCCTTCTCCCGAGTTCTCAAAATGGACGGCATCTCAAGTCGCCTCATGTCCCTGCTTTCACCAACATCTTCTCCCTACCACGAGAGACGAACTCGCTGGTTGTTCGACATTCTTTTGGCATGGCACTAGACAAGTTGTGCAATAGTATTCCAAAGAAATAGGCTTTACGTTAATCAAGTGAAATAAACAACAACTCAATATGACTTACAAATTATAAAAATAAAAAGTGCAACAAAAAATAAACATAGCAATGCCAAAGATGTTTTATTAGAGTATTTTTCGCAATTGCTCAATCAATATTTTTTTGGTTGCGCATAAGAGAGCTCATAAATGGCACGCTTAAGCGTGACTTGGTCCAAATTTTGGTCAAGATCGTCATCGCTACCGACCCAACTTGAGGAATCCAACTGATTCCGCTTTGGGGTCTTGTGCAATGTGTTGAGAGCAATTCCGTGTTCCGATGGTGTTCAAGAGTCGGGTTCAGATCAAACTTATGCGTCTTGTCTCAGATTGGGGATTCCGCATGCTGCTTCAAATAATCGCACATGTTTCAAACCTCCGGGTTTGTTCATTGGTACCCATGGTCTCCAAGAAAGAATGCTTGCGGCAAAATCAGCAAGGTAATAAATAAAGTAGGCTGCCCCTAAGAGGTCAAAGTCTACCTTTGCATTCACCGCCTTCGCTCCATCTTTGTTTGGACCCCAATACAAATCATCGTGGCATGTAAGGATAGGCAAGCCTTTCATTCTCAATTGCCTTTTGGCAGCGGCATCCATGTTTTTGTATGCCCACCGCTTCACTTCCACAGTGCTCGCTTATTAACCGCTTCTTCTCCCCAAATACATATACCAATATAAACAAACCTGGGGTCCGTGGCAAATCTCTCTTTCCCAAATTCAAAATGAAGCAAGACATTGCCGGGTGCAAGTCCATGTGTAAATGGTGCTTTTATGAAGCTTAAGCAAGCCGCTTAAAATGACATAGTTAGATCACCCACTCTTTGAGCAACATATAACTCTTGCTTTTTTCGTTGCTCGCTTATGGACGCCGACCTCGACAAAGAGGTTTATACCCTAGTCTCTTAAATGCATGCCCGCAAAGTCATTATCTCCATGATTCACAAAAAGAGATGCACAAGAACCCCCATTCCAAAGAGGGAAATATCAACCCCGTTTTACCAACCCGGTTGTACGGCCAATGCAAATATGATAGACCCATGTCTAACCTCGCATTTGTGATTCCCTCATGTTTTTCATCATGGCCTTTACTATCACATCAGGCCCGGCCGCATTCTAACCGCACGCCATCATTCTGAAATTTAACACAATAGGGTTCGCCTTTAAGAAAACTAGAACCCGTGATATTGCATTTGAATACCGCTCCATATGTTCCCGAACCAATTCTCGGTCTTGTTGATTATTTGAGAGTAATCCACCATTGCAAACCATATAGTCTTGGCATCCGCCTTTTTCTTGCTTCCCACTCTTTATCGGGCTTTCACCAGACGCTTGGCTCTAATAGTCTGTGGCCAACACTTTCTTAACTAGGTGGGGGTTGATGGGTTTCCTTTCTAAGCTTTCGATTGGTCCAAGCCGGTTCCATTCCACAGCCTTTATCTTTCAAAGACTCTCTCAAGCGCCGACTAGTTAGATTTGCTAATGCATGTATCATGTTTCCAGCTTGTACGATACATTGCCATCTATCCAAGCATACCTTTCGTAATCAATCTTTTCGTGTTCTAGGTCTATCATTCGAGGCCCAAAAGCTCTTTTCAAAGATCTCGCATGAGACCCGAGTGGAAGTCTAGCCATCCTTCTTCCGTTGTGGTAATCAACTCTAACTCGATGGGGTGGCAAAGACAGATTCGCCACAAAGCCAATTCATTAAAGCAGTCTTAGGTTGGACCATGGTTGTTGGGGTCTTGATCTTTTCCTTTGCATCTTAGTAGAGGGCTCGGCCTCTACATTGATGTGGGGCTCGCTTCTACCCTAGGTCCTTCTCTAGGGCTCATGTGAGGCTCTCGCTACTTGTAGTCTAAGCCCGCCTAACTCTTGTGGATTCATAGCAACTTTAGAAGAAACTGTATAGATAGCGATATGCCAACCAGAGAGCAAAGCAAAGATCAACACCTAAGAGTCCGAGAAAAAAAAAAAAACCGACTTTTAGTGAATGTTAATAAGCCTTGAAATGGTTCATTAAGATTTTAGTAAACTACTAAGTTTCAAGCTTGACAGTTTTAGGCACTCTACTCAGTTCCAAGTTGAGGGTTATAGGCACTCTATAGTTTATCTACTGAGTTTGACAGTTCCGGTTATATGCAATGCATTTTTCTCATTCTCTTCCACAAGTTTAACTTATGATCTGATCCAGCTACTGACTCCATTGGGAAACTCCCTCACAGAGGTTGGCAGCACTCAACTCAACATATTGCATAAGACCACCTATCGAAGTCACGAATATTTAATGAAATATACGCCACTCCCTATATTAGTGATGGACTTTCGTCAACAACACCGTCGTAAAATAGGGTATATCTCATTAAATATTCTTTTCCGACCGACCTTCCATAAGAGTACAACACCCACCCTTTAGCAATCACAGGACCAAGCCAACAAGCCGCGTGAGAGGGCTATACATCTAAATGGGAGGTTGACCCTAGCAATCCTCAACATCAGCAATGACACCCACCATCGGCATGGCACAATTAAATGTGGCACGCCAGGCAAGGGTCACTGCCTCGCCCAAGGATCACTCCAACTTCTAACCTAGCCAAGGATCACTCTCTACCCTAACTACTACCGTTGTCGATGAAAGGGTAGGCAACCAAAATTTTTTTTTTTTATTATTTTTATTTCTATTTCATTATTTTTTTTTCCTTTATTTCTATTGCATTTTATTTTCTTTTTTTTTTTTTCACCGATTCAACCATAGGTCGAGACGCCGCCAAAATGGAGGGGGGGCAATCAAGTCCGATTCAACCATGGAGGAACCCTAGACCTACAATTAAAAACAACAACAAAAACTACCTAGGTTTGGCAAAAACTGGAAAATGGGGGGGCAAGGTTGTGGAGTGCAGCAAGGGCCTTGTTCTATGGAGGAACCCTAGACCTACAATTAAAAACAAAAACGTAAAGAATGGCTTCTGTAACAAAAAAGTTTCGCGTAGAAAAAAAAAATACCTAGGTTTGGCTCTACGGTGTAGAGGCTTATTCATTCTAAATGATGTAAAAGTTCCTTACAATGGGGAGGTGTCACTGATGATATATGGAGGTCCTATTTACAAGTCAACTGAGTGGGAGAAATTGACATAATACTCATTCCGTATGATGGTGTATGGGTGTAATAACAATGCAGCTTCCATGGAGATGAGTGGAGTACAAGAGGACAATTTAAGGACCTATATTGATGGTCGACCAGAAGAACATGGAAATATAGCAGGATTAATCAATAGTTGCGGAGGGAATAAAACTCTAGTGAATTGTGTGTTTGAAGAAAGAAATAATGACCAAGAACCTTATATGGCAGGAAAATGTCATAGTTTTGTCATGGTGATGGCTATAAGAAGTCTTTTCAAAGGTGAAGAGTTGATTCTAGACTATCCAATACGAACAGATGTTCCTCCACAATTTGTTAGTGATTGAAAAACCAAGATTATCAATTGTGAACTAAACTTGATTCTAAAGCTTTAGTGTAATGAAGGACTTGTTGTCTTACATCTTGTCATGTCTTTTAAATCTTTAATACTTTGAGTTTTAGAATAATGTGTATTATGCTTGATATGTATGTTAGCTTTCATATCGCTATGCAACGTCTTAATTATCTACTATAAATTGAAAAACTTATTGGTCTTTGGGTTTCATATTAGTATTATGTACTAACAGTCTTATTATTTTAAGAGAGAGGATGGGCATCGAATGTCTGCAAAACAACTTGCATCGAAAGATAAGATCATAAAGGAAAATCCGGTGATTATTCGAAGCCAAAGACCTAATCCACCATTAATTGAGAATGCAAGAGATGAACCAGCTACTATTGACAATGCATATGATGAGACTGCACGCAACCTTATAGAAGATTTTGCAACTTTTGAGCAACTCATGGAAGATGTGAACACACACACACATATGGAGCATCATGAGAATGCAACTAATGACAATAATGACCAAGAATATCCAACACAATATGTTGATGAATACATCATGAAGGAGGCTTCAGCAAAATTATATGAAGGTTGTACAATATCGCGGTTGTCAGTCAATCTATCAATACTCAGCATTCAAGCTCAGTACAAGATATCCAATATAGCTATTGACGCTATACTCAAGTACATCTCTCTTCCTTTGTGTCCATTCTCATAGTTTTGTATTATCTACTAATATATAGAATGCAGGTTTATAGGAAAATTATTGCCAGAAGGAAATAACATGCCTAAAAGTCGGCAAGATGCACGCAAACTAATCAAGGCGCTTGGTTTTGAGTATGAAAGCATTCACGTGTGTCCTAATGAATGCATTTTATATTATAAAGATAATAAGGACTATACCAGTTGCCCCATATGTGGATCAGGAAGGTATAAGGATGGATTTCAGAGTGATAAAGTCCCCGCTAAAGTATTACGTTACTTTCCTATCATTCCAAAGATGAAGCACATGTTTAGAATGAAAGAAAAGGCTGCTCTCATGACATGGCATGCACACCATCGTAGCAAGGACGGGATTATGCGTTATCCTGCAGATTCTAGGGCATGGAAATTTATAGAGGAGACATGGTCTGATTTTGCAACTGAACCTAGGCACATTCGTATGGGGTTGGCAACAGATGGCTTCAATCCATTTTCACAACGAGCGGCCTCTTGGTCAACTTGGCCAGTAATGCTTGTAAATTACAATATTCCGCCAGATGAATCCATAAAGCGTAGCCACATAATGTTGGTCATGATCATTCCAGGTATTTGCTTTAATATAAATTTAATATCTTTTTGAAATCGACTAACATTGATTGTGCATATAACAAAGGGCCTTCCCAACCAACGAATTTTGATGTGTACCTTTCTCCGTTAGTTGATGAGCTTCTACAACTATGGGATGGAGTGCCAATGGTTGATGCTTCTAGGACAAAATTTACGGGACAAAACTTCATCTTGAGGGGTATTTTGATGTGGACAATGCATGACTACCCAGGCCTCACCGTATGTACAGGTGCGTGGTTAAATAGCCATTTACAATTTGACGTGGTTGTGGATACAACATTTTAAGACCTTACATTGAAATGTAGGACTCCAAACAAAAGGCAAGTGTGCCTGTGTGCGTTGTGGTGAGAAGGTTACGGCTCGTTACTCCAAAGAAATGAGGAAGATGGTTTTTGAGGGTCACGATAAATTTCTTCCAGAACATCATCCATTGAGGTCGAGAAGAGTTGAAAGCAACGTGCCACAAAAGTCAATGACCTCAAAAGATTGGTTTAAGTTGTGGAATAATGTTGAAGAGAAAGCATGGATTGATGCATTCAATGAGGGGGTGTGTGAAGGACCTGATGATATTGTGATGGATCCTCCCGATGGTATGAAGTGGCTTTCAAGATTTTATCAATTGCCATATTGGACCGAATTAAAGTTCACGAGCCTATTAGATCCCATGCACATAATAAAAAATGTGTCAGAATCAATATGGAAACACATTACGGGAGAGAAAGACACTGAAGGAGCAAGGGCAGACCAACTTCAAGTCAAGCCTGCACAATGTGCTTGGATGAGATCAAACAAACCACCTCCATGGGTTCTAACAAAAGGGTGACTATCAAAAGGTGTGTGCTTCGTTAAAAATCTCTACGTTATCTAACCTGGTTACTCCTCTTCCATGCGCAAATGTTGGACAAAGGATGGTAAGCTCAAGGACTCAAGTCACATGACTTTCTGAAGTTACTAGAGGTAAGTTATGCACACTTATTATACTCATTGATGTTTGTTTTTTAATTCACTTTTTCTTGCATGTAGGAGTACTTGCCAATTGTTCTACCAGGTACTCTACCTTCAAACATTTGTGAACCCATCTTCAAGCTAGCCAAACTATGCAGGTATAGCACTTGTACCTTCTCATGGTTAATAATTCACTTATGTTGATGTTATACCATGTTGTAGGTGGTTGTC
This sequence comes from Isoetes taiwanensis, assembly GCA_021234155.1. Classification (NCBI taxonomy): domain Eukaryota; kingdom Viridiplantae; phylum Streptophyta; class Lycopodiopsida; order Isoetales; family Isoetaceae; genus Isoetes; species Isoetes taiwanensis. Next base: position 2,668,930 of record JAJEKV010000105.1, on the reverse strand, counting down.
ATTGAGGGAGATTACCGTCAATGACCTACCAGGAATGAGAGAATTAGCAGCTGAAGTATTGTGCTTATTTGAAAAACGATTTCCCACTAGCTTTTTTGACATCCAAGTGCATTTAATTGTTCATCTTGTCGATGATATCGAGTGGGCTGGTCCAATATCATATCGATGGATGTTTTTCTCGAACGATTTATGAAGGTGCTCAAAGATTTTGTTCGTCAATTAGCAAGACCTGAAGGGAGCATGGCCGAGGGTTGGATTGCTCAAGATTGTAGATTTGCAGTTTGTCCTTATCTGAACTCAAGAGATAAAGAAGAATTGAAGCTTCTAGCACCTGATGAGTGTGACGGTAGGCTATACAACAAGGGAACAACTTATACATTGGCCTACAATGAGATGTCAGCAATAAGAGACTACATTGTAAGTAATGAGCAATGTATGACAAAATGGATGCAAAAATATAAAGAGGCTAGAGAATGCATTGAGCTCCAACGTCAAGATTGGCGTCGTTCTCATAGGGGCCCATTTCCTCCCGAGCTACAACAACTACCCGATAAAATATCTTCTAAGTGGTTGTTGGATACTATATTGGATGAAGCCAGAAGGGGGACACCAATAAGTGACGAAGAGAAGCAAATAGCATTTGGAGCTAGTCAAAAGGTATATCTAGTGGTTGCTAGTATTTTCTTAGTTTAATTCAATTCTTATGTATGCTCTGATCTTATGCCAATTGATAGGTCACTAAATACAATGGATACATACACAATGGAAGACATTTTCGTATCGAGAGAAGGGACAAATCACGTTTCACATTTGATTCTGCTGTCTCATCTATGTTCACAGTATCAAGTCGAGCAAGTGCAAAGGACAGGAATTTTGTAGATGCTGATATTGATTATCTTCTCTTTTAATATTTTCTTTTGGAAGTTTGTATTATATTTTTCGATTCTAATACTACAATATTTTGGAAGTTTTTCTAATTTGTTTCCCTATAGGCGATCCCAATTGGTTATATGTTGTCCATGTGAACCCTAGATCCAGAAGGGTATATGATAATTTGGACGTGGAACTTGCAAGCACATCAGATACAACATCAAGAGAACATGATAACGTGAATGTTGGCCAAGATGATGAATCATTGCATGACATGAATGAGAATATGGAAGGGCCATCGACAAATACCTTGCTAGAAGACACAACCAATGAGTCATATCAGACAGAGATGTACCCTGGCATCACATTAGAGGTGATGCTTGATGTTGAAGAAGAAGATGTCATTGTGGATGAGACAATTAATGTCGACGGGATGCTTTTAACACTTGAAGAAAGAGATGAACTTATACAAGATGTAAATTCTAATGAGGTATTCTAGATTAAAGACCCTCCCTCCCCAAAACTCCTATTCCTCCCTTCTTTTTCTTGTTCTTAGTGTTCGTCTTTTGGTTTTTATTCTCATTTGACAAAACCTTGATCCCAATATAGAGGTTTCTTCTATTTTGATCGGGCAAGGGAGGGCCAAATGGTTATCTGTGGGTTCGATTCCTACATGGTCAATTTATTGGCTTAAGCACCTCAACTTCTACTATCTTCCAATTAACTACCATGTGCCGTGGGACTACAATCGTGCAATCGAACTGTCATTTCGAGCCTTCTGGCATGCACAGTCGTACGATGTCCTCCTTGTTACGAGCCATCGTTGCGCGGCAAGTTTGGAACCAGTGCATGGGGAGGGTTTTTTCGTTCTCCCTCTTGAGGTCTCTCTTCAAACCCTCGAGGGAACCCTGCACGCAAGCTCTCAACAACTTCAGAGGTAGGGAAGGCTGCCAAATCCTAAACCCTACAGATTTAATAGGGTTTAATTATCGGGGAATCAAAACAACTCCATCTGTTAATCCCACCGTTCAAATGGTAGCTTATGTCCCAAGAAATGATCCTGAAAAAAAAAATTGGCCATCCACCACATGGATGTGCCAATCCCCAAATTTCCCCTTTCTCGACATAGGGGCACGGCGGAAAAATGACTTGTTCCACCAGTTCGGCCAAACTATCGAGCTCGGAATGGGGTTCTAACTCTGCGCATAAGTCCAAAGCATCCAACTTACTGTAGGAACTAGGTACTATGACCAACAAAGCCAAACTCAAATTGCTATAGGCAACTAGTCAACCTTTCGCTCAATGCACTACTAGCCTAGTGCTATAGTTCAATGCCTGCCTCCAAAGTGCTCGAGAACTTGCGTGCAGGGTTCCCTCGAGGCCTCGAAGAGATACCCCAAGGGGAAGGAAGAGAACACCCTTCCCAGGGACTAGGATCAAAGTTGTCGTGTTCCTTGCTGCCCTGCCCCTACGTCGAGAAAGGGGGGAACCCCACATGTCGAGAACCCAACATGTGAAACTATTTTCACATAACTTCCACATGTTGTTGGTTATCTCTATAATTTATGCATATAGAAATCCAACATTAGAGACCATTTCCTAACATATTGTTAGATATCCAAAATGTGCATTAATTGTAGTATGTGTATCCAAGGGGATTATCAAGGTATACTTATCAGATTAATAAATTTGGTCGGACTTTATGCCTTTGTAATAGAATTTCATTACGTGTCATACCAGAGCAATTTTGAACTTAAAAGTACCACTAGATAACTCCAGTGGTAACAATACAGAATATTGTGAAGCTAGAGAACCTTGATGCCCCAATTCATGTTCCAAGATGCAAAGGGTAACACTATACCTGGAATTATCACTTCTAGAATCTTGATTGTATGTATCCCTAGCACTTGAAGTATCATGGTTTTCTTCACCCTGTGGAACAGCTAATACTGACAATGCAACATAACTATTATTGCATGGAGAAGCTAGAGGATTTGAGGATTTGACGGTGAAGGAGTTAATTGTAAAGAGAACTCCTGTTCATGATTCCGAGGGCCATGCGTGTTGGGTTCCTCGAGGCATGACTATTTCAAACATCTCGCAGTTTACATGTTGGGACATGAATAGAGCCTTGTTGGGACATGAAGTAGTGTAAGCTAATATCGTATAGGAACACTAGTGTGGTTTTGGTCATCTATCATGATCTCAAATCCACACTTTCAAATTACCAAACTTACAAAGACTTGCATCACAAACTATAAAATATTACTGCAAAGCGTAATAATGGTTTCATGTTCACTTGTTGGGACATGAATAGAGCCTTGTCGGTGAAACATTACCGTGGCTCAGGGCAGTTTTATTGTAAAGGGTAAAATGATAGCTCAGCTAAAATAATACAATACGCAAATCATGAAGGCACTCGTAGGGCAACGTGTTAACACATACTACGGTGGCGTGAAAGGTGTAGGCATGAATTGTATTATACGAAAATTGTATGATAGTGGATGTAAAACTTTATAGACAAAGACAAAAATTTCACCAGTAGTTTTTTGAAGTTGTTAAAGGTTTTTGCTCAATAGCCCTAATTGCAAGAACATAGATGTAATTCTCTTTAGAAAACAAATCCTCTCCCGAGGAACAAACTTATAATAATAATAAAAAAATCCTAATGGTATGTATGCCTACAAAAATGGTTGGAAAAACACCTATAAATGCATGCGGCACACGTTTTGAACACCAAATAAATATGAATCGCATGGGATGCTCTTGGGCCAAAAAGAAAGAATATAACATAAGAGAGCCAGCCAAAAATACGGAATTGGGGACAAAAATCTTGGTAAATGGATATTTATGCCACATTGGAGGGCCATACATTGTAGAACCAAACATTTTTTAATGGTTTAAAATATTGAAACCGTTATTCATTGCATGCACGACCACCCAAATACTATATCGACCATCGACCATTGAACTCCAATACTCCAATGCATCGACCATCGACCATTGAACTCCTTGATTCGTAATCAATTTTTTTTCTTGCTCTATCGAATCTTGGCGCCCATTGCTTGCGTGCAAATGGGCGGGAAGACAATGTACGCTGCAGCAGGTGTTTGAAGCAGGCTGTGATCCAGGCAGGACGTTTTTTTCTCCCAAAGCTGCTGCAATCAGTTTTCAACAGGAGGTAAATCAAATCGTTCATTTACTTTCGAACATAGCGACCAGCATGCAGCAGACTTAGGTCATGTTTCTATTTCGTAGAAGAACCGTGGAGCAAGAATAGTGAAGCAGGAACCGTGAAGCAAGAACCGCATTTCGTAGAAGAATAGTGGAGCAAGAACCGTGAAGCAAGAATAGAGCCTCGATTGCTCATCAGGCCCATCACTGTGGATCCATAAATTCCTGATTTATAAATTGTAAGTTTCTGTTTGCATAGGCTCTCTGTTTGCATAGGCTCTCTGGTTTCTTGCTCCAATGGGATTCTCTTATATGTTCAGCTAGCAGCTTTGTCTTTGATACTCTGAAATTACAGTCTTAATGGAGCATGCTGGTAATATTTTGCCATCAATCAGAAAGGGGAGGAGACTGTTGCATATGCTAGGAATCAGGGTTCGAATATCTGATAACAACTTCACGGGTTCTTTGCCAAAGGGCATTTGGGGGCTTCCCAACATGACTATTCTTGAGATTCATAACAATTTGTTTGATGGAAGTATTACTTCTGATATTGCCAATGCTCAGAGTTTGCAGTCCCTCAGAGTTTACAATAACAAGCTCTCTGGTATTCTTCCTGCTCAGATTGGCCAGGTTCAGAACTTGGGTTTGTTTCTGGCATCTCAAAATAGTTTTTCTGGTCGTATCCCTCCTGAACTTGGCAACTGCTCTTCTCTGGAAAAGCTGTATTTGAATAGCAACTCTTTGTGGGGTTCTATTCCTCCGCAACTTGGTCAGCTCAACAGAATGCTTGATCTTGATTTTGCTCATAATCAATTGTCTGGTCAGATTCCTCCATCGTTAGCAAACATGGCACAGCTTAGTGGCAAAGTTCCAGCTGAATTTGGCAGGTTTGATCTTCAATATTTCCTTGTTTTCAATCTGTCCTATAATGATCTTTCTGGAGGTCTTCCTTCTAGCTGGTCAAGTACTACTTTCAATTTTAGTGTTGTGGGAAATCCTAAGCTACAGGAAATTTGCCGAGGAGGAGGAGTACCCACAAGGCACCTGGATGCTCACTACATTCCAGAAAATAAACTTCCATGCTAGGAATGGGAAAAAGAACACTCTGTAATTCATAAAATAGGCTTTTTATTCTCTGTTTTATCCTGTCTTTTATTTTGGAGCCTTTACCTTCTACTATTGCAATAAGTTGCCCTTTGAAAAATCAATATGCTTTTGGAACTTGCTGATTATAAACCTTGTTCTGCACTATGCTATTTCTTCCAAGCTAACTTTCCTTGCCTTCCTTCAGATCAATCTTTTCCTTTCCAGCAAAAGATTATTATCTTTGCATGCAGCTCTAAGGCGCTTGTAAAACCATAGAGTCCTTTTAAACCAGATCCCCGCAATAATTGCTCATAGAATAGACATCCTTACTCTTTGGAGCAAGGACTTTATTGTAATATATAAGCTTTTAAGTCTTCAACGGTTTATTAGCTTCATCAGCTCAGGAAAACGATGAACTTAGCGATGAACTTAGCTGCATATCCAAATCGGATGGCTTGTCCATATCAACCTTATCTTTTAAAGCAGTTGCCTCACTCAGGTTTTCATCTGCTCACGACTAGATGCTCCAAGCGGGGATTCAAGTTCGATGATCTTAGCTCGCTTGTTGTTGATTGATTTTGCTTTATTTTCTGCTTGTTCAACTGTGCTTAATGATGTACTTAGCTGAACTTCCAGGTCAGAAATACAACTTGTTGCTTCGTCTAGCTTTATTCCTGAATTAGCAGTATGATTATTGGCTGCTTCAAGTGCTGAATCACGTTCCTGCAAGGTTGTCTGAAGTTCCAGAATGTGCTCTTCACGCCATGTGGTCCTTTGCACTCTGCCGAATTGTTTGACTTACAGTTAGTATCCCTGCCGTTGATATTGTTGAAGAACTTAGCCGTCTTATCACGAATTAAGGTAATGTAAGTTTTAGCTTATATATTGGTTCTCTTAGCTTAAGTTTAATTGAGTTAGAGTTCATATATATTAATTATGTTCGGCAAAAGCTTTTATCTTATTGATTGTGTTTCATTCATAGGAAATAACATGGACGATGTCTTGGAGGACCCTGTCACTTATGCTATTAAAGTTATCTTAAGCACGTTTACTGGATCAGTGGAGGAGCATTTACGAGCATCAGATGTAATGGCTGCAGAACCTAATACCACTATTAGAAGGGCGTATATGATGAATGCTACGTATCGTCAGTGGTATATAAATTATTATGGTCCTCTTTCTACCACTACCACTCCCACACAGTCACATCCCGTAGCCACTAGAACCTCCTTGCCCACTCCTTCTAACACTCCACTTGCTGGGACTTCTGAACATACACCCTTTAGAGATTCTCAATCTGTTGATATAAATGACTCAGAAGTTGGTCCAAGAAAAGGAAGAGGACCAGGACGAAGGAGAAGTAGAATTGCAGATGAGCAAGGACCGATTGAGTATCCATGTGTAAGTACTTATTTTTGCATTTTAGTTATTTATGGAATTGAAATTGTAGCATTTAAAGATATGCGAGTTAGGATTTAAGATTAAATATTGGATAGTGTAGACATTATTTCCATGTTTTAAAATTTGTAATGTCATAAGCTAACATTATTTATTGATTTTTAATCATCCAATGTACGCTTATCTTTCAGATTGGCCGATTTAAATATTCGTCGGATACCATCATCATTGAAGAGGGATCACGTGGCAAAGTAGTTCCACTGGCAGTCACTTCCTTAGGTTGTCCTTCTTATGGTGCAGGTGCAATGGAATTCTCAAAAAATGTAAGTAGGGCAGCAAGGGAAGTATTATATTGGAAGAACCCACATTTGGACATGAAACATCAGAGGCGGGAGCATATTGATGCAGTAAGTAATTGTTGTTTTAATTTTTTTATTAATGATGATTTTTAACAAGCTAAACGTAAAGTTCCACATGTGTGATATAGGTCTTCGAGAGATTAGAGGAATGGCACGGAAAAGGATGGAGTAAAAGAGAAGTCATGAGGATTATAGGACGATCTTTTAGGTGCGTTAAATTTATAACTTTGTTTAAATACACATTTTAATTATATTTAAAACTACTTTTACAGGGTTTTTAAATTTAGATTGATTGATGATATCGCCAAGGATAAAATCACGACATGTCCTCCACAATTAGAGGACAATCGTCAGGCATGGGAACACCTTTGGAGAGAGGGACAAAGGAAGACACGGGGTGAGAGAGTAGAATATGCTCAACAATGTTATGCGCAAACGTGAGTTTTTCTTTTTAATGTAAATTTATGCTTAGTCTATATTATAGTTAAAATTTATTGGATTTTTATTCTTTTATTTATAGGCAAAGGGAAGTTCCAAACAATCCGTGGGAAGTGGAGGCAAAGTTACATTTCGTACTCGATTTGTACGTGTTAGCAAATTTTTTATCTTGTACTAATTTACATATGTATTTACACTTTTTTTTTCATTTAATAGTATGAAATGTATGATCGACCTCCGTCGGAAGATGAATCTCGTCTTAGTAGTACTCTCAACTTCTGTAAGATGCAAAAACATCTAGCAAGGCATGGCATTTGGCCAGTAGATGAGCGACATCGAAAGGTAAATTTTTCTAGATTATGAAATTAGTAACGAACTTATAATTTAATTTTATGTCATTTTCTTGTGTAGGCCATTGAGCAATTGCTTCTTCTGGATGATATGGAAGTACAAGCTGATAATGAAGATCTACCTAATAATGTTGAACAAGATGATATTTATGCACATCAAAATTATGATGATGAGCATGATGGTAGTGGTGCAGCAGGCAGCTATGCCTGCTGAAACAATATTGTATTTCTGTTGAATTAATAAAAAATTTTCTTTTTGTTATGCTTTATTTTGTTATTATATTAGAGAATCTGAAAATAAAAATGAATAAAAGTTCGTCCAAATTTTTTTTTTGTAACGGTTCATGAACTTGCAATGCGTTTCAAGGGTTTTTTTTTTTATTTAATATTGTTCTTTGAAATGCGTTTCAATATTGAAACGCGTTTCAGTTTTATTTTAGTTGAAACGCGTTTCAACGTGTTATGCGTTACAAATCCGTTACACGTTTCAAACTTGTTATGCGTTACAAATTCGTTACGCGTTTCAATTGACCCTATCATTCGTAACGCGTATCAAATCAATATTGTAACGCCATTTTTTAATTATATTATATTATTTTTTTAGTTCAAAAAAGCGTATCAAAAAGCGTTACAAGCATAGGGGTTTTCTTCTAGTGCAACCCATAGCTTGATGGGGAAGCATGTGTCAAGGTACTGTCTGAGACAGCGACGATCTACCTCCGTTTGCACTTGGATGCACTTAGCACATTCCATCTGGTCAGCCACAGAGCTCTCTTTTTCCGCGAGCAGGCTTTTAGTCGTTGAGGCCGCATTGCCAAAGTGTAAGCGAGGTTAGGGAGACGAGTATCATCCATGCTGACCACCTTCTGGAAGTAGACGATGTATCTATCAAGGGCTCCCCTTTGAAGAGGCAAGAAACCTGTTTCCTGCAATAGTATCTGATATAGGACTGTGGACTTCACCCCCAGGGCCCGTGCTAAGAAAGCTTTCTGCACCTGCTCCAAGCCATTCCAAGTGGCGATGGAAATCACTGGGCCCCAGACCTCGACCCCATACAAAAGCGCAGGTTCTACTAGCACCTTGAATAGGTGCGATTGGTGGGCCCAATCATGGAGAAGCGGCCTTGCATCCAAACATGCTCAGGATCTGCAGACGGAGCTTGCCAACGAACTGGAGTTTCTTCTCGGCCTTTATAATCGTCGAATCCAACAAAAGTTTCTTTGGCAGCATCATTTTTACCGCCGATTCTCCCCAAAATGACCTTTAAAAGCTTTGTTGAGTAACTTTTGAACAGTACCTCGATGACCCCAAGCATCCATAAATACATACAAGGCAATGCAATCCTGCATATCCCCATCAGCTATACAAATTTAATACCTTAACTCCACCGATTCCTTGCCCCACAAATTCAGGTTGCGTCAATCAGTCTATTGATCTTCTGCAAGTTACACATACTAGAAATGCCGCTCCAATCCCTGTTCCAGCTAACCTGCAATTATCCATCTACTGCTTCAATCTCCTGGCCAAATAAGGCCAATCTGCTGCAAATCTAGCAATCACACATGTGCTCCTGATTCGGTGCTTTTTTTGCTTTCCGGCCTGTCACTCTTTATATTATCCTGATTCCTTCTCTTTCCTTCATGAACTGACATGCTTTGCCACATCATCCTTTTTCTTCCTTTTAATATTTTCTATCCTTAATCTAATGTACAGGTTGCATCTTCTTAACATGTTGAAGATGGATCGGCTTACTAAATCGCAGATCTATTCCTCAGCCTGTCGATATCTTATAAAGGCTCGAATGGAGGTTCAAGTGAAGCCCATTCACGCTCTGTTAGCGGCCCTGGCAAGGCATGTAATCAGGTCGGTAGAAGGCTTTTCAAGCGAGAGACTTTTATAATAAGGTAAGGTATGCATCTATGCTGATTAGTAAGAAAACCATCATTCATTTAAATTCAGATTATGTCATAATTATTGGAACTTTTGAATAAGAGATATTTATCGTGCGTCCGTGTGTTTTCGAGAAAATTTTCCATTTTTAGGAAAACGCGTCTCTTGCCGCTCTCATAAAAGTTTCTGCCCGTTTTTTTTCCTCCCATTTTGCGTTTTGTTTTTTCTTCTAATGCGGCCTTTTGCATTTTTTTTCGCCCTTGCCCTAAATTCTTGGTTTTCTTCATTTTGCTCTGCGCGGCTTATTCTAATTCCTCCTATTTCTGTTTCGGGCAATAGCAATATCTCTCTCATAGCGGCTCATCTATGTTTGCCGCTCTGTTTCCGGCTTTTTCAGAGCTTCTTCAAGTGCTTCAGAGTTTCAACATGAGCTTCAACCTATCTTCCCAGCGGATTACCTCTGTTTCTGGTATGAAAATAATCCTTGGCCCATGTTGGGCGCAACTCTACGGTTTTGTTTGATTGAGTATGTCAGTATGCCGTTTTGCTTGTGCGAATAGACCTAGGAGCTTTTAATGCAGAAAACTGGGTCGAATTTGAACAGGAAGAGGCTCTATTGGAGGCTAGGCGAGTGTCCAGCTCTGTTTATGCTTTATTGAATCATTTGTGGCCTGATTTAGGCAGATATTTTTTTGGATACAACAGTCAGAGTTTCTAGCATATGGCTTGCAACCGTTTTTGCTTGCTGCTTGCCATGGATCAACAAAGTCCATGGGAAAACGAGTTCCCTAATTCCAGTGTCTTTTATGATTGTATGTGTTAGTCACCCTTAGTCATTACACATGGAAGTGTTGTGTCTACAAGCATGCAACCAATACTCAATCTTTCAATGTTCCAGATAGTATAGACTTGCAATGCATTGCCTATAACTAACTTTTTTTTCACTTTTTCAATCTCGCTGTAATGTTTTAGCATTCATATCCGAGACTAGAATGCATATATATTTGCCATCAAGATATATGCTGAAATATCACTTCTACATAGGGTGTCTTTTGCATCTAGTTTGTCTTTTGCATCTAGTCGACTAAGAGAAATGTTCACAACAGCCTTGGCCGCCGTGATAAATTTCTTGCATATGTAATCTATTATGAATTTTGGAACTTCATGTGTATTAGCCAACCATGGAGTATACTGCTGTATTTGTATTTTCTATGTACAAATTCAATTTTTGAACGAAACTGGAACAACCAAGCAGTATTTGATTAGGTTTTCCTAGTATAATCAGACGTTTAGTATTTTGAGATTAAGGGTTGCAATCCCATTTAGAGACTAAGGGCCTAGATTGACTGATTCCTAGCATATGCTAGGTTATTCTCTTCACCAACGATCAAGATCACCATAAAGCAAGATTTAAAAGTAGGATAAAACTTATTATATTATTACATCATAACTTATTATAATAGCCACCCTATTATCATTAGGAGTGGCGCAAATCATAAGAATACTTGTACTTTCTTAATTAACATAGCACAACATTAGGAAGGCCACAATGCGAAGTTCACTGAAGATTTAGTTTCATTGGTACTCGACGTCAAAGCCCTTGACGATGATCTTCTCACCACCACTTCTTGGAACCAAGGTAACGTCAAAACTTTCCCCTGCCTTAATTCCAAGATCGTGCAATGTCTCACCAATCCCTATCCTTACAGTGGTGGTCCTTGTCATATTTTCACTTCCTTTCTTCATATGGGGTAGGTGCAAGAAACTACCTGCATATTCTATGACATCCAAGGATGTCGATGAATCAGCTCCAGGCAAGTTGATAAAGACATCAAATCCCACTAGCTCATGCATGGAGAATTCGACACCCTGTATAAGAAGAACTACCTCAGATCCAGACGATCCATGTGCCATGGCCATGTTGGCAATGGAGGCAAGGGATGCAACTTTGGCAGGTGGATACTTGACTTTTGAGCTGAAAGGGGAGGCTAGCTTTTGAGATTTACTAGCTTTAATGGTACCAAATTCAGGGACCTCAACCTTCTTACCCTTGAGCTTCGATACTCCAGAGGAAGCGGCGGCGGAGGTGGTGGACTTAGAGGTTAACCAAGTGAGAGGCATGTTTTGATAAGTATACCCAAGCTGATTGACATCGAGGCCATCTCGGACCTTGACTTTGACAGGGTCACCATTTTCATCGAAGAAGACAAAGGCAGCATCAAGCCAGTCAGAGTCGGTAAACTCCTGGCGGTTAAGGCGGGTCTTCCAGATCCACCAGAGGCGGTCAACGTTGGCATGGTGGGCGAAAAAGATGGGGTCAAGGGCAGCAGAATAGAGGGCGCCCATGTCTTCAAAGGGAGGGTTATTACCGCCGGACCAGACATGGACGAATCCGTGAGCATTAGCTTCAAGGCTACCTTCGCCTGCAGTGGTAGGATCTGGGTCTTCGGCCCGGTATGGCTCGCCCATGAAAAGCCTTGCAGTCTTAGCCCCGCTCACCATCTGCTGATACATGACCGCGTTGTTGGATCTGCGTAGCGTAGCCAAATCACCCTGCCTCTCTGGGCTCCCCGGTGCCCAGCTCAGATCGGCTATGGCCGGTGGCTGGTGCAGCGTATTCCGCTTCGCATCATACAGCGATGCTGCCGTTGTGTACATTACTGGCATGGTATTGGGCAGCGGCGAATCGTCGCCCTGATTATCCCAGTTCCAAAACGGAAGCCGGAAATCATCATCGCCCAGCAGCTTCTGGAGGATCCGTTCGTGGAAATACAAATACCACCTGTGCCAGGGCAGAAAAATCCAGCTGTAGTGGACGTTGAAGGGGTTCTGCGTACCCGGCTGAACCAATCTGCCGTCGCAGAAGACGCAGTGGATGTAACCCTGGTTGATCTGCTTGCGGGGGTCGGAGTCGGGCAGATTTCGCAGCAGAGTGTAGGCCCGGCTATACTTTTCTATGTATTCGGAGTCTGCGAGATGGGCAGCTGGGCGATGGCGGACCTTCGGATTGGCCGGAAGGATGTAATCCTTCACGGCCTTTGTGGTTTTGGGGAGGCAGCAATTCAGATCTGTATCGCTGCTGCTTGTTTGACAGAGGTTCAGATCCGGTGGCTGAACTGGAGATGCAAATGCCCATGGATTATTTAGCAGAAACGGCAGGCCTGCTGCTCCCATTGACGAGCCCAGCAGAATCTCCCTTCTCTTCATCGCTTCATGATCGTAGCTGCTTCGACATATCAGCGAATTTTTGCCCTGCCTCTTCCCTTCTGAAGACCTGGCTATGGCCAAGGATTGAGTGCCTGCAATGTTTTTGCAGAAGCCAATCTGCGCTAACGAAGGAGCAACAGGCGAGGATAACAATCTGGCCTCCATTGTTTTCCTCTTGCAGAAACAATGAAACCATCCTCACATTTTATAGGTGAACAAGCACCTTGCACGTTCTCGTTTACTTACATTGGCTTTAAATAGATTCATAGCCTCTTATCTTACAGCATAAGACTATCTAGCTCAACATTTTCTTTCATTTATTTTTCTTAAATGAGTTTGATGACTATAGGCATCCAGCCTCATATTTTAACATTTTGTATTGCTTCTAACTTCATATTTCCCCTTTGACCTCATACCTACAACTTTATTGTATTGCTTGTAACATGCTCCCCATTCTGACTTGGAGTCTCCAATTCAAATATCCTTTATATTTCCATTACTATGTCATTATAGTTGCCGAACATAACATGTAACACATGTAGCCGGTTTGACATTTTTGTTATATAACAGCCTGGCTTTGCACATTCGTTACTTATCCACGTTACCACTTGTATCACACTTTAGTGAAATCAATATGCTTGAACTAGTGTGATATACTATATACTCCTAGAATATGCCTTAGAGTAACAACTTGGTTATTGTTTATTACCATTTTCCGAATTTAAAAGGACCGACCTATTTGACAGAAATTAACTAGAATATAAGGTTGCTTGTAAGGTTCAAAGTCTATTTGATTGATAAAAGAAATGAGTTTACGTACCTTTTTAGAGTGCCTAGTGAGGCTCAATAGCAATAGTTTTTTATGTTGACGTAAACATTCGACAATCCTTATGAGTTTGCTCTAATTGCTCGTATTAAATCATGTTATGAAGCATATTGCTTATTCACATTGTTAGAATGTTCTTTTAATTCCTCAATTCAAAATTTCTCTAATCCTTTTTTATAGATTCTAACCCCCTTCCCCCCCAAGGACAACTTGTCATAGAACCCACACATCCTAAGAAAAGCAAAAGATTTTTGTTTTATTTGGATGGATGGATAGAAAATTTTAACGTCCATTGGTTTGGATGGATAGAAAATTTGTAGGTCAATGGCAAACCGTACAATGAACAAGGACATCATGCCCATGATGAAAAAATAAAAACCAAAACGTGTAGGCCATAAAGAAACATGTGATAGTCACCCGAGGAAAAAAAAAAAAAACATAATGAAAGTACAAATCATGTGAAGCAAACTATATGTAGGTTATCGGATGGTATAGTGAACAAGACGACAAACTTTATTCATCGATCAAAAAAATTTTGCAAGATGCAGAGACAGGACTACAATCTTAGTGGATAAACTGACCCCAGGCAGACTTTCCAAAACAACATGCATAGGCCGCATAATAATAGGAACTAAGTGGTCTAAACTAGGAGCATACTACGTAATGGCTACTAGGTCTCTACCCCCCTTCCCAATACGAGAGGAGCAAACATGATCAACCGACATCACATAACATCATATCATGATAATCATCATAAGAACATCTAACCTAATCATACATATCTAACTTACAGTTATTGATTAGGGTTCAAGATGTTGAATAAGGGTCCTAGGATGGCTCTACTCTAGATATACGAAATACTAACCCATCTCGAGTGCTAAATTCCAGATGAACTACTAAGAGCACTACTCCACAAACCTGCTCCTGAAGCACTCCCTCCCATTCCTGGCGTCTCCATGATCTTCGAAGTGGTCGAAGCTGCACTTGCTCCAAGATCGTATCCACACTCCGGGGGCTGCTGCCCTAGGCTATGCCACAGCAAACGGCGCTCGAAACGGAGTTTCGAGTGCGAAGAAGGTTCCCAGGGTGCTAGGGTCAGGAAAAGGGTCTAGGGTTAGGGTAATATAAGTTAGGGTTCACATGGGATGCCACGTGGCACCAATGGGGCGAGGCCGTGTGGCAGTTGCCCAATAGGATAAGGCCATGTGGAAAATGGGTCTTATCCTAAGGTTATCTAAGTTATGCATTTAACTTAGATGTGCACCCATGCCACTTCCTAAGGTATACAAGGCTACGAAAGTTGACGGATCCAGAAATATACGTATTTATAGCGTATATTTCCGTGGAACGTCACACTTTTTATTTGCCGAAAACCAACCCAAGGCTAAAATATGCAGGTGGCCATGCAAAGTGCAAGCATATGATATCAATGTCAAAGTGGTTAACTTAATCAACAATCCAAGTGCCTACCTGCCATATATGCTTTTTGAGCATGAAGACCAGGAAGGATTAAATGAGACTGATCATGTTACTAACTTGGTTGCTTTACATGAAAAAGCTTTGGATTGGCAGTTTGATATCAGGAATTATTTGGAGAGGGTAAAAGCATGTTAGGGTGTCCCTTAAAAAGTATTATTTAGTGACCAAAAAAGTACCTAAAAAGGTACCCAAGACTGGGTACTGGGTACCTGTGTAATATCTCAATAAAAGGTACATTCTAGAACTTTTATATATATATTGGTCTCCGGTAGCATTATCTTTATCTTAACATTGAATATTAATGCATCCTTGACTTTTATTTTGGACTTTTGTACTAGTTTTAATGAAAATAAAAATGAGAAAGTACCCAATTCTGAAGTACCTAGTGTATGTACTTTTGCAGGTTCCAAAAGTGGTACACCCTAACATGCTTTTACCCGAGAACAATGAGGTACCCAAAGAAATGAGTAGCAGTCAAGAAGATTCAAGGAAAAATGCAAGAAGTTCAGATTGGTAGGAGAGGTCTTGTGCAAAGTTGACAAGGAAGGTGTGTTGCTGAGATGTATAGACCCAGAGGAAGCCAAAATGATCATTGAAGCATGCCATGAAGGCATTTGTGGAGGACATTTTGCTGCTGATACAACTGCAAAGAAAATTTTGAGGTCAGGGTACTTCTGGCCTACTCTTTTTAAGGATTGTTATAAACACCATCAAATGTTGTCACAAGTGCCAAATTTTTGGCAAAAGAGTTTTGCAACCAGCTCCCCTTACTGCCATAACATCTCCACGGCCATTTCAGACATGGGGACTTGACTTTATAGGTCCAATAGATCCTCCCTCATCAGCTCAGCATCAATTCATTCTCGTGGCTACAGATTATTTTACAAAGTGGGCTGAAGCAGTCCCACTTAGAGAGGCAAATGCTTTGACTATCTCTAGATTCCTCCATGAAAATATTTGTTCCAGATTTGGGATTCCTTTCAAAATTGTTTCTGATAGGAGAACTCAATTCATAAATCAGACCATTGCTTTGTTGCTAGCTTCTCTCATGGTCAAGCATACCAGAAGCTCAACTTACTACTCCTCAAGGAAATGGTCAAGCTGAGTCAACAAACAAGGGTTTGAAGTCAATTCTGAAGAAAACCATTAGCATCTCTAAAAAGGATTGGCACTTGAAATTGCATGATGCTTTATGGGCATATAGGACTATTTAAAGCATCCACAAAGCATACTCCCTTCAGCCTGGTTTATGGTTGAGCTGCCATCTCTTAGGTTGGCCTATCAGATAAACTTAGAAATGGAGGATGAACTAAAGAAAAGATCTGTGAGATTGATGCAGTTGGAAGAACACAAGTTTGAAGCTGAAAATGCAATTCTGATCAAAAAAACCAAAGACATAGCAGCATTCAAAGCTGCTCATAAGCTTCAAGGTACCCTCAAAACAGGTGAATTATTTCTTAAATGGAATAAAGAATAGAATAGAATAGAATAGAATAGAATAGATTTTTTAGCGTCCACAGAGACTGATTGGCCTATGGGACCCAAACAAAAAGAGAGCAGCAAGCGTATTACTGACAGGATTAAAAAACCCCCGCCCCGAAGGGTTTTCGAGGGAAAAACCTTAGCAGTAATAAGTATCTGGCACGTTGTACGATTGTATAGGACAATTCAATACCGTCCCGGAGGACACAACTGAGTCCGTGCATCCATAACCTCCTGGATGTATGACCCCAACAAACCCACTGACGCCGTATTCAATAACTCATGCAACGGTTGGCCAGGCACTAGTAATCGAATATACCGCTCTCGGATATGGGCAAACGCTGGGCAGATCTGGAGGGCATGACATTCATCCTCAATGGTGCCCTGGTGGCAACACTGGCAAAGCCTTTGCTCTCGTGCTTCCCGAGCCCAACATCCTGTCTCAATGCGGAGGCGATGTGCACCCGTTCGAATGGATGCACTGGGTGTACAAGTACTGGTATGGGCCTCTCGTGAGCCTAGGATTGACTTGCTGCTGATAGTGTGCCAGCTTAACGTGCGTCAGAGCATCTGCGTCCCAAAGCTTGCGAAGAAAAGTAGCATCTAGGTACAGCTTAAGTGCCTTATGATCTTTCTTTGTCCTTACATGTATGCATCTGTTTGCCTGTACACCCCAGCGTGAGAACCACTGAGCTTGCTTGTCCTTCCAGCAGGCTTTCAGGCATTGGGGACCCATCGCCATGGCCAAAGTAAGGTTGGGCAAACGTGTATCACCCATAGCGACCACCTTCTGGAAGTAAATGATATGGCATTCCAATGCAGCTCGTTGAAGGGGTAGAAAACCTGTCTCCTGGAGTAGGATCTGGTATGGAACTATGGACTTTACCCCAAGGGCTCGTGCCAAGAAGGCTTTCTGCACCTGCTCGAGGTCATTCCAGGTGTTGAGGGATATCACCGGACCCCACACTTCTGCCCCATACAAAAGGACCGGCTCGACCAAGGCCCAAAACAAGTGTGATTGGTAGCCCCAGGCATACAACTTTGCCTTGTGGTTGTTGTTCTGCATGGCATATAGTGTTTTCCAACTCGTCATGACCCGCAACCTGATGGCAGCATCCCAATGGGTGGTAGCAGAGAACTCGATCCCCAAGTACTTGTAGGTCGGAGCCACCTCTACATCTTGTCCCTAGTAAGTGAATGAGGGAAGCCTTGGCTGACGAGATGATGAAACTAGAAAGCAAGGGAAGATGTAGCAGCAAAATTTGAAAATCTTTGGGAAGGGCCTTTTGAAGTGATTGGAACAGCAGGCAAGGACTCTTGTTGGTTAAGGGATATTCTTGATGGTAGAGAATTATTGAATCCCATCAACATTTTGCATTTAAAAAGGTACTGGCAACAGCATGTTGTCTTAAGCTTATTTAGCTAAAATCTATTAAGAATTTGTAGGTAGTCTAGTGTAGTTTGCTTTTTAATTGATCACAATTGCAAAATATAAAAAACAGAAAAAGAAAAGACAGAAAATAAGTGTAGAAATACTTGGAGAATTAGTTTGAGTTCTTTGTGCAATTAGATTAAAGAAGTAATTTAGTTAGAGTTATTTATGCTTAAGAGTTCTACTACTGAGACTAATGCAAAACAGGGAGATTTATGCAGGTGCCAGCTTATGCAAGGCCAAGATTCTGTGCTTTTATTGCTGAAGTTCTTGATTTCCATGCAGGAGCCTCTGAAATGTTCACTCATACATATCACATTTTTCCATATTCTTCCAGAGTTTTCCATATTTGATGCTGCTGCCATTCCTACCATAACAGCAGCTCATTGTACTAACAAGCAACTTGTCACATGCAGGATCATCCTTCATACATCCATTATATAATAATATGCTCAAGAGTTGCCCTTGATCCACATAAACCACTTCTGTTTCAAGATTCCCCATCAAATTCAATGAACTGCTATCATATCCCCATCCAGCAATTCTATTTGTTCTAACTGCAATCATATTTGCCATGCAGGTTCACCTATTCTATACATTCATAATCATATACACCTCATATGGCTCACCTATCAGCACTCTTTTCTCTCATCCATTGCAGGATCACAAGTTGCCAACCATATCTCCATATTGGCAACTAACAAGAACTTCAGTTGACTCATTTGCAAATTGCAGAGGCTGGGGGACTAGCCTGTCCTTTTTGTTTGGCATGATGTTGCCATGCTATGACAACATAGAAGAGCATAACATATTGATATATTTATGCTTGCATATTGATTTAAGCATTTGAATACAAGCACTACAGATTTGAAGATTCTCATCCCTAAAGATCACACGTAGACACTTGCTTGAAGAGCCAAGGAGAGGACATTCATTGAGGATCACACAAGCAAAGCAAGGAAATAAGATTCATGCAAAAGCAATTTGAAGATTGGAAGACCCCTCAAGTTGACTTGGTATGTGGCTCATTTTGAGTTCTTGGCATGAGCATGACTTCACATGGTTCGTCTCTAGAGTTCATCACTTTATTCCCATTCAAAACATCCTACTTGCCTCATATTCCATGTCTCACCTTCATATCCCATAGCAAATTAGGCAAATAGCCTTTTCTCGAGTCAAAACATATCATTCATGCACCATTCACACCTTACACACTCATCATGCCACCACCATATTGAGGAAGCAAAAAAAAACTGCTCAATTTGGCCTCTCACATGATCTAAGGTCATATTCTCTCTCTAAAAGTGAAAATGAACAAATGCCAAAGGGAAGCATGAAAATTTCAAACAATCAAGTATATTACACAAAAGTTGCAAATTTATGTGCACTAGTGCCAAATTGATCCATGTCACCATCCAAAATTGCCAAATCACCATCCAGATCACCACCATTTGCCATGTCATCACATACATGTCACCCTTCATAAAAATTGTCTCTTTCAAAATGTTGACCTAAGTAAAGTCATTTCGACACTTAAGGGGACATGTCATCATTACATTATGCCACATCATCATTAATGCCTCCACATCATCACACACGTGTCACACGCTCTTCAAAAGTTTTGACTAGAAAAAAGACATTTTCCCAACTTGTTTGACATATCATCATCCCATATTGCCATGTCATCCTCCACTTGCCAACTTGCCACTTCATCACATTTTGCTCCATCTTGAGTTGAATAAACCAAATATTCCTTTTGCAAAAAAAAGATTCCTCCATGTCATGGGGCATCAAAAAATATTCCATGTGAAAAAAAGAATTTTCAAAAAAGACCTTATATTGACCTTCATTTTTAAGTTCTTGGGAACCGTGCCAAAGGGAAAAAAAAAAAAATCCTATCTACCCCCTCCCCCCGAAGTCACTCATCCCATCCAGTCTGCCTCCACCACGTGGTGTCTCCGGGCATTGAGCTGGCAACGGGCCAGACATCACGTGGAGACAGCACGCAATATTAGAAATACACATCAGATCATGCATTTTATACACGAGCTGCCCTTTAGAAAAATGCCTGTGGGATATATTGGCTCAGTTTTTTTTTTTTAAGAACCCTAAACTCGATTCATGCCAAGATCTGGCCTTATCTTTGAAATCTACATCTAATCATGCCAAAACACTCCCGAATCTACTCATTCCAGGCCAAGAACTTCAGAATGAAACTAAAAGACAAACGTATGAGCCGGATTTGCCAAGAATGTGCTGGAAACAGGGGATTAAGAAGAGAAAATTATGCTTAGACAAATTTTGAGGGCTTTGGGCGCATGAATTGATCGAGATCTCTCTCTCTGAGACCGGTTTGAATTACTGTATCTTGAATCTTGCCTTCCTTGCCTCAGGATCGATGGATTACCTGATGCAACATGATTATTTGTTATTTTGAAGACGAATTTTGATCATGTGCCCAAGACCATAGAGCTTGGGAATCCATTTAATGACTGCGTGATATTGATGTGAATGAAAATCCGACCCTTGGTGTAACAACTAATTGCAATCAACTTTCCAAACAAGGTAAAACAAAGAGGTGAAATTATCTTTGAGGGTAATTTGTTTATAAGGAACATACCACGGATTTATATTTACATCCCCCTTTTTTTTTTATTATAACAATCAACACACAACTACCATTAACATTGTTAACACAAACCATTGCTTTTAACACATTTAAATTAAAACCCCCCTTAAACCCCCTTTGGTTTGGGTGCATAGTTCACACGGGGGGTTACTCCGGGCAACGAGAGCTGTCGGATGGGCATATTTGCCCTTTATTCCAAGATCTGGACCGTACATAGCGATCCTCGTTTGTGGGGTATGCATATTCTAGTTTTTATATACTGTATATTAAGGTTTGAGAGAATGTACTTAATGGTGTTAATTTTGTACGTGTATTATAAATATATTTTTGGGGCTCTCGCTGCCCTACATAACCCTCCGTGTGAATATGCACCCAAACCAAAGGGGGTTTAAGGGGGATTTTAATTTAAATGTGTTAAAAGCAATGGTTTGTGTTAACAATGTTAATGGTAGTTGTGTGTTGATTGTTATAATAAAAAAAATTTTGGGCCCTTCGGGCCCTAACTAAAGTAAACATAGGTAAACTTTATAGGCCTGTTAGCCTGTTTATGCAAGTATGTAAGTGCCAAGAAATATACAAATAGGAGTTTTAATTCCATATAGACATGCGTTTTACAAAGATCAGCAAATAGAACCATTTTGTATCTTACGTCTTTGTATCTTTTGTCCCTAAAAATGGAGTGGCGATGCTGACATTTAGTATGCAGAATCTGACCATCAAATAGTAAGAACAAAGAACAAAGGATATGTAGAAAATGCATGGATATAAATATCTTATTTCAGCACCACAATCTCATAGAGGCATTTGCACCATTAAATATTGAGAACAAAGAACATGTAGCGAATGTATATGATACATAAAAACATTGAACTTGGCGGCAACTGCCCAATGAATTTCAAATATCCTATTTCATCAAATATCCTATTTCAACATGACAAGTATCATGTATTCAGCATGTGAATGTGAAGGTTAGTCATTACATAGGTAGTTAAATAGATTCACCTTTCATCTGGGGCATTAGAGAGGCTATAATGCTTTGGGCTTGTATAACAAAAGAAGCTGTAAATGGATGCAAATCTCGTTTATATTGTTTCAACTAGTAGTAGAAGAAAGGAAGTGAAAAATCCGTTATTCTTCTACCTTGCAGTCTCTGCAGTATCAGTACAAACAGAATTTAAAATGTGAATTTTAATTTCAAAGTACAAACTATAAACTATGAGAATGCATATTACAATCATACCTAGCAGATGTGATGGGACAGGATGCTGTGAATAATGGCATATACATTAAGCAGAGAATAAGGAGGTAGCCTTCCAATATCACGGAGTCTTCCAGTTAAGATATTAGATTCTGGCCTAGCTATTTGGCGATTTTTTAGCACCTTTTTGAAAAAAATTGGCTAAAGTAAATGGAAAAAATTGGTAAAAAATAATAATTTTAGCTTAACCTTTTTCGGGCCTGCACCAATCCTGGAGCTCTTTAGCCAAACGATAGAAAGTAAGAAGATGAAATTTTGTATAATTTAGCTAAACTATAGAAACTTTTAGAATGAATTTCGGGCTAGTTTAGCTAATATCATTCTAGTTTTTAAGAAATATATGATTAGTAATTTAGTTTCTAGCATTATAAATTATTTTGAGTCATAAATTTTGCTAGTTAGCATTATTTTAGAATATTTTCACAAAGAAAATGACTAAAATAAGTGGAAACAATTGAAAAAAAGTATAGTAATTTGGTTTAATAATTTCCATTGGCCACACCATAGAAATTTTTGGGATGATGTTTAGGCTAGTTTAGCTAAATGCTGGAAAGTATGAGAGGAAAAATATGTAAAGTTTAGCTAAACCACAGAAAGTTTTAGGATCAATATCGAGCAAGTTTAGCTAAAGTCATTCTGGCTAATAAGAAATATACGATTCGTAATTTATTCCCTGGTTAAAGAATTAGATTCTGCAACAATTAGATTCTGCAACAATCTGTGTACTGAATGTAAGGCTTTTCTCTAGTAAAAAAAGCACCAAGAACTGAATAAACATTTGTTTGAATACCACATACTGCTTCTTAAGAGGCATGTGAATGTTGAATTCAACCCTGAAGCTGTATACACATCCCAATAAAGCGGTGCCTGCAACCAACGGTTTAACTCAAAGAGAAAGACGATCTATACTGAATAGATAAAGGAAGCTTACCACAGCTGCGGTTTCCAAGCCATGGATGTGAATGGATGTGAATGATTCTTTCCAGATTTTAACTAAAATTCAACGGCAGCACAACAGATTTATGTACTTATCTGAAGAAGCCGCCAGAGAATGACTTAAGGGCACCGAGGCTGGAAATTTGGAAATTTAACCAAAAGCCAATCTTGAAAAGCGAGAGGAAGCAAAAAATGCAATGGCTTCCATGCAGCTTCAATATCTCAGGTGAATGCAAAACATCTATATGCATCGGACATGGCTGGCCCCAAGGGCGCCTCCCAGCCAGTGTGGGAAATTCAACTTATTTATTGTATTTCTTATGACACGCTTTTTAAAATTGAATGTGTCAATTGACACACTTCCAAATTTTTTGTACGCGTTGTGAACACCATTGATACACTTTTTTTTATGTTTATCAAATGAAGAAAATAATTTGAAATTCTACAACGAAAAGATTACAATATGAATTTTGTTATGAAAGATAAGTTTATACAAATATAAGGATAATGAAAAATTCTATTGAATATTAATTCTTCTTGCGTTATTAAGTAGCCTTGTACAGACAAATCTTGTGTATTTGGGGCTCTAATTTTTTTTGACACACTTAATATTCTTAAGCGTGTCAAATGACACATTTAAAATTTTTAGCACACCAGCCCTACCGGGCCTACAACCCTTTCTGCAATTTTAGCCTATCCACGTGTCTCTTCCACATCAGCAAAATCTGATGTGGCATGAGAATACACCGTTAGATTCCCAATTTTACAAATCAACCGCTAGGGAAATTAGAAAATGCCCATGAAAATAACATGGAGATACTAAGCGTCATCGGTTCTGCTTCGTCTGTACTGCTTCTTTTCTGCTGTTCTGCTTCATTTTCCTCAGATGTTCTGCTTCTTGTCCGTACTTCTTATGTGGGCTGTTTTTTTCTGGGTTACAAGCTTTTCCCGTTGTTTTGATTTATCTCTCCTTTTGCTCCCCCTTCATTTTTTCCCTCTCTCTTCAAGTTTTGCTACGACCTAGATTTTAACTTCTTCTAGCACTTTTGCTGACAAAAATGGTATTTTTAACGAAGTGCTGCCTCTGTGGCATTGTAAAAGAGGCTAGCTGGCTATCCTTGTCTCATGTCGAATCTGGATTACCACATCAGGTATGAGCATTAACTGGAAAAACGTTGTTGTCAATGACCATTTTTTTGCCTAAGGACACCTTTGCATTGTCAGAAGACACATCATACTACTTGAAATGTCCAGCATTGCCATAGCCAGGCAGGAAGAAGCGACTATGGTGAATTATGGCACTTGACTTTGTAGGTTTATGAATGATGATTATTTATATCATATGGGTTTGATCTGACAGTCTGGTCTGGTTTTTTTTTTCCCTCTTCTCCACTCTGTAATATCTCAAGGACACTTGTTTAAGCTGTTGATGAGAGGCTGCAAAAAAAGTGCCAAAAAAAAAAAAAGCTCCCATAATCTAGATGGCTGAGGTATGTTTAGAGCTCTAGTACTTCATCTACGGTGCATTCCAAAGTGTCTATGCTCTTGTACCTTTCTGGGTTTCGTCTGTTGCCCTGCTTTGTCCTTCTGCCGTATTGAAGGAAATTTTTTTAATGCGAAGTTCCAAGTGGTATAAAGATTTGGAATATAGTGCACAATTCAAAGCGAATGGGATCTCTATTTCTGAGTAAGCACTTGCTTTTAACAGTGATTTTACTACTTTTCCGGATTTGGTGCTTAGAGTATTTTTTTTTTCTTTTTATGTTTCTAGCTGGTACTGCCAGAATCGGGTTGTATGGGCTCTTCATCAGCATTTCTAGGTTTGCATCGATTGATCCTTTGACAGCCAAGCTAAAATTGCATGCATTGATCCTGCGTTGAGTGATTCGCATAATCCATAACTTTTTTTTCCATCATTATCTCTCTATTTTTAGGAATCATCTTTGTACCTTTTAGCCTGCAGAGCTATTATAACCCTCAAATACTTCGTGTCTGAAGGCATTTCTACTTCGTCACCGTACCCAAATGCACCTCTCTTTGTGCCATTTAGAAAATTGCCCTTAAATCCAGGTAAAAGCAGAGTCTTTGTCATGCAATAGACTCAGCTTATCAAGACTTGTTCAGTAGTAGCAGTACAGGTTTTTGTGCATAATTTATGATACCAGCATGTTTGATAAGTGACATTATATGATGTTCAAGCAATTTGTTGATCTTAATGATTCATCTCCAAAAATGGAAGCAATGGCATGCGCAATGGCAAGCTGCATCTCCATGGATTCCTATCATCGGGTTAGTCTCAGTGCTTCGCTTGTATATTGCGCCACATTTACCTGCCTTAAGGCAATTTGTCTGGAACTAGCTGTAGATGTTGTCCTTAAACAGTGTTTGCATCTGCTTATTCTATGGGCTCACATTTGAACTTCTGACTTCCTATTGTCACAAACATGTCGAAGGAGTCATCATCTTGTAACCAAATGCCTTCTAATTGAAAGCTCTCCATTCCGGCAGCAAGAAGTTGCATTGGACAAAACACCATCGTTATATAAGGAGTTGTGCTGAAATGTGAGGCATGTCTCAGAATTTTGGCACTGCAATTTATATAAGGGATGCGCCAACATTCCAGTGCCAATGCCACAATCAGAAATTAGTTTCAGTCTGCTGTCTTCATGCAGGTATGTCCCCTGTTCTTCCGTAGTTAAAATGTATGTTAGGCTGCTTATATGCATTTGCCAAATTTGACTTTTGTATCTATTTCTGACTAGTCGCTTGGCTATTCGCTACCACTATTTCCAAAGCTTCATTGTTGTTCACATTAGATTTCGTTTAGATAGAGCTAAAAGTTGGATCTACAAGACACAACTAAGAGCTTTAAGGTATTTAAGGTATTGTATACGAATCACAAGGGACTTTGTAATTAGGACATGTTGCTCTTTCGTCGCTGTTGAGAAAATTTAGCACAAATGCTAACATGCCCATTGCTGCTGTAGTTCTAAGCCGCTTATTAAAAGCAGAGGTCTTCGACTGAAGATGGTCTTGAATATTTTGGTGACTACTGGCTTTCCAAGTGGTAATCTTTGTTGCTTATTCCGGCTTGCTGGAGTATAGTAAACCAATGCATCGATCCCACCGAATTGTTGAAAGAAACGCACGTTTATTGCCATTAGTAGTATTTTGCTTCCAGCCGGATTAGAGCACAGCAGCTCCTTCCATGCTTTGTGACCTTTCTTGAGATCAGTTTTCTCTGTGTTTGAAGTAACTGAACATGTTTCATAGGCTGGGTCAGAGAATTCGGCAGCGGTCTTTATCGCAGATAATCTTAAATTTACCTCTTGTTCGTCCGCAAAAATGTTAAGAAGCACAGCTTCCGCTTGGCTTATTTTTCCTTCCATAACCAGCTATCTAGGGGATTCTGGCATGAAAACGGCAGAGCGGGCTAGTAGTAATGCTGGAGGTGCACCAACAAAGAACATGCATCTCCAGTTTCTGCCTAAGGGCAGCCCTGCAAAACCATAGCTTGAGACATAACTCAGCAAAATGCCTATATTGATGAAAATTTCTGGCAAAGAAGCAAGGGATCCCCTCCTTTCTAATGGTGCCAATTCTGCGAAGTACTCTAGAACCAAAACATAGCCAAATCCTAAGCCTATATCAGAAATCATTCTGCCTACCAGAGCAGCACCAAATATGATGGGGCTAAGCCCATTATTGTTGACGCCAGACATAAAATCAAAGATCCAACTGCTATACTCCTCTTCCTTCCAATCATATATGATAATCGGCTTGCTGTAGTGCTTTCCAGCAGAGAAACTATGTTGAATAATCCTACCAAAATGTCTACTTAAATCTGTGATTTTCAGATCATCTTTCACGAACAGGACAGATCCTGTGAGGACTCCGACAGCTGCATATCATCAAACATATATTGTTACTTCATGAAAGTGAATTTACATGCAAACTTAGGCTTAGAGAGGTTGTAAAAGCTGTAACATTTTCCTACGATCTGGTAACATCTCATTAACATTTTAAAGCTTTTTAGATTTCACTTTCATAAAGGGGTTGCAGGCCATCTAATCTGACATGAGAATGCTTTGCTATTCATATTTAGTTGAAATTTGAGTAAGAACAGTACCATATCCAGGTACCATAGAGTTGAGTGCCATCACTATGGCGCATATTAGAACATAAGGATTGAGTGACCTCTTTTTAGAATTCAAAAGTGCACACTTCTAAAGATCCATGTTCCATTCTCTGGAAAGTAGATTTATGTCTGTAGAAGGAAACAGCAAAGTTCTTGAGAAGTCCAATATAAACTAAATACCTTCTTCTAGCGATATAGTTCATTCATAGTTAACATGTGGACGGTGTTAGCCATCGCACCTTTCAAGGTCGATATGGGTCCTCGTTACTATTTGTTTAGCTATATTACTATACAAAATGTCATACCTCACACAGTGACGTGTTGCATCTATCATTTATTAAATCTCGGATGTGAATGTGTCTCCAAGTGTATGCTTGACTTTTACCATCTACAGACGAACCGCCCCCCAATTCTATGAATATTTATTAATGCAAGCATCTAAGGCTTGGGATTCATTTTGAAGAGCTGGATTTCTGTCATCTTTGGAGCCTCTTTATCATGTCTCTGGTCTTGTTGAGTTTTCCAGAAGCATAGAAAAGAACCAATGGCAAAGATTGCAACATTGCTGTTTAATCAAATGGTTTACAAGTAGTCTCTCAACAGAACATAAGATTGAGTTAGATCTTCATTTTCCCAAATCTAAGGCCATGCAAATTAGATAAGCCTAGGAAATTGGCATGGAAATTGATGAAGCAAAGCTTGTTTTTCATGTTCTTCAACATGCATTGCCATCAAATCTCATTCCAACCTTCCTTTTCCGCATTTCTGGCTCTTCAAGGTATAAAGCTTTGAAATTTTACTTTTGTATGGGTCAGCAAGATTGATTTTCAGCTACAGAATGAGCTGTGGTTTAGGGTTAACATGCCAATCTTTGCCATCTTCACAAAAAATACTCTTCCTTTTTAAATCTGAAACTTCGTGGTTTTTTTTTCTTGCTTCCAGCTCTGGCCAACAGATAAGGCCATATAGGATGTACTCATGATCTCGGCATGCTCCACGTGGCGCGACTTTGCCAGAAAGATTTGTAGAGGAGCTAATATATTTTCCATCATTCTAAGCCCTCTGATTTTGCACTTCTGTTTTATTATTCTGCCAGGGTTTCCAAGTGATTTGAGTTTGATTTCTTGCTTTCAAATTGATTCATTGTTACACCAAGCATATATGGCCAATGATCTTATGCCGTACTGTTGGAGCCGTTGTGTATACAGATTCTGTGACAATATAAAGAAAGTGGAAATATATAGTTAAAACTGCCATTACGAATCACCATCTTCAAGACTCTTCATACTTCTAGGACTTTCTTTTTTGAGGCTGGATTTCGAAACATATTTGTGAAAGTAAGTGCACATGGACTTTATTCCTTCATCATTCTTTACAAACTCAGCCTCTCTGGTGATGCCAATTCACTCTACTTTCTTTGATAAGCTGGGAAGAAATCTCCCCCATGCTGAAAAGATTAGTTTAATTAATAATGCATCTAGGTTATTATTTCATGGGATGCTGCCATGTTTGATCTAATTGTTTTGTCATGTTTGATGTGCAATAAAGCGTAGTTTCCACTTCCAGTTCAATGGTGATCTCTAAATTCATAATGTTGTTTCCGAGATGAAGGCGCCCTAATTTTTCAGCTACTCTCATGGGATAGTCCTCCGTCATTATTGTATGTGGATGAATTAAGCTATCGGAAAAGAAAGAAAGAATTGTATTGAATACATGAAATGCAGTAGAGGTTGTAAAGAAAACCTCCAAGGACCAGGACATCATGATTTTTGCCATTGCATTTCCATTTATCAAGAATATCAATCATTTAATCCTGCTCTTTACAATGTCTTTTTGCATATCAATGGCCCTTGAAATCTCCTGGACGTTTTACATTGGACGTTTTACATTGGCTGCTACATTTGTGGTTGGCTCTAGGAGAGGATTACCAACTAGACAATAGACTAATAGGGCATACACTTTCGCAAAAAAAAAAACTGTTGGAGTTAGGGTTTTATGTATATCATCTCGTTATTTGGAACCAATAATTGCTAACATAATTTCAAAGTCTACATCTTCACGTCTGATATTCTAAATTTGTAATTCATGTGAATAAATTTAATATGTTGTCTTTGGAGTCATCAATTGTTGCGCTATCAATTGTTATATATAGATCTTGCTGAAGACTGGTCTGTAACAAAGTCTCATGAGTCAGAGATAGAACTTCTTGCTCCAACATGGTATATATCATCCACGTATCATGCCACGTCAGCCTAAATGAATAATGTCCATTGATCCTTAAATTTTCGCATCGTAGGGCCAAGAAAATTGGAAAATTTCTTGAATTTCATATGGAAGAATTGCTGGACTTGTAAACAAATGCATGGTCCTTGCAGGTGATCGATCAGTCGGGCAAGGATGCACAAGGTGATTGGACTAGTGGAATTTGATGCGAAAGATCCGGTAGGAGCCCGTAGGAGCTTGCAGTATATGCAAGATATGCCTACTCCACATCCCAAATCCGGCGAGCTTCTTCTCAAGATGCTTTGTTGTCCCATAAATGCTAGACAAGGCCTCTATCCTTTGCAAGTCGACTCTTTTCCTGCCCCTCTTAGCTTTGAAGGCATGGAGACAATTGAGCAGGTACATTTTCCTTCTTAGGTCATAGTGATAGTTGATCCTTTTGTAGCTGATTTGGTACTATTTGATTTTATGCTTGATCCTTCTGTCGCCGATTCTTGTGGTTCTGAATAATATGCATAATATGATGTCTAGCTTTGAGCAAGGCTGTCTCTTCTTCCATAGTAGGAAGAGCCAGTAATTTTTTCATTTCTTTCTAAAAGTTAAACTGCTTCAGATTGGAGATGGCGTCACATGGCTGGCATTAGGGCTGGATGTTTTTACCATATGTAATGGAGGAACATGGCTAGAATATCTGGATTCCAATTTCTTATGAAGTTGCTACACAATTTTATGTGAATCCTTGGACTGGTATTAAAATATTTGCATGCATAACAATGGTAAATGGATGTTTTGGTCCACTTACTTTTATCAATTTCTCCTTTCAGCTTATAGTATCTTGCAAGAACTGAATGTGTCTCAAGGAGAATATATACTTCAAACAGCTGCAGAGCCCCAAATTGTGTCTTTAGCCAAACGATAGAAAGTAAGAAGATGAAATTTTGTATAATTTAGCTAAACTATAGAAACTTTTAGAATGAATTTCGGGCTAGTTTAGCTAATATCATTCTAGTTTTTAAGAAATATATGATTAGTAATTTAGTTTCTAGCATTATAAATTATTTTGAGTCATAAATTTTGCTAGTTAGCATTATTTTAGAATATTTTCACAAAGAAAATGACTAAAATAAGTGGAAACAATTGAAAAAAAGTATAGTAATTTGGTTTAATAATTTCCATTGGCCACACCATAGAAATTTTTGGGATGATGTTTAGGCTAGTTTAGCTAAATGCTGGAAAGTATGAGAGGAAAAATATGTAAAGTTTAGCTAAACCACAGAAAGTTTTAGGATCAATATCGAGCAAGTTTAGCTAAAGTCATTCTGGCTAATAAGAAATATACGATTCGTAATTTATTCCCTGGTTAAAGAATTAGATTCTGCAACAATTAGATTCTGCAACAATCTGTGTACTGAATGTAAGGCTTTTCTCTAGTAAAAAAAGCACCAAGAACTGAATAAACATTTGTTTGAATACCACATACTGCTTCTTAAGAGGCATGTGAATGTTGAATTCAACCCTGAAGCTGTATACACATCCCAATAAAGCGGTGCCTGCAACCAACGGTTTAACTCAAAGAGAAAGACGATCTATACTGAATAGATAAAGGAAGCTTACCACAGCTGCGGTTTCCAAGCCATGGATGTGAATGGATGTGAATGATTCTTTCCAGATTTTAACTAAAATTCAACGGCAGCACAACAGATTTATGTACTTATCTGAAGAAGCCGCCAGAGAATGACTTAAGGGCACCGAGGCTGGAAACTGGGGCTGGAAATTTAACCAAAAGCCAATCTTCAGAAACAGAGGAAGCAAAAATCTGCAGCTGCTTCCATGCAGCTTCAATATCTCAGGTGAATGCAAAACATCTATATGCATCGGACATGGCTGGCCCCAAGGGCGCCTCCCAGCCAGTGTGGGAAATTCAACTTATTTATTGTATTTCTTATGACACGCTTTTTAAAATTGAATGTGTCAATTGACACACTTCCAAATTTTTTGTACGCGTTGTGAACACCATTGATACACTTTTTTTTATGTTTATCAAATGAAGAAAATAATTTGAAATTCTACAACGAAAAGATTACAATATGAATTTTGTTATGAAAGATAAGTTTATACAAATATAAGGATAATGAAAAATTCTATTGAATATTAATTCTTCTTGCGTTATTAAGTAGCCTTGTACAGACAAATCTTGTGTATTTGGGGCTCTAATTTTTTTTGACACACTTAATATTCTTAAGCGTGTCAAATGACACATTTAAAATTTTTTAAAGTCTCTTTTGACGCATTTTATCAAACTATAAATTCTCTTTTGACACATTTTCTCTACGGAAAATGTCTCTTTGACACATTTTTTTGCTTTTGACACTCTCTGGGGTGTCAAATTCCCACACTGCTTCCAGCTGATCCGGAATGATCTGAAATGTCTAGACTCATCTCGAACATGGCTGCCCTCCCATCAGATGCGATTTTTGTAATGAACAAGGAACAAGAGACGCATTCATGAAGAGAGCACCAGTTCCTAAACTACATTTCTTATTCCAAGTTAACAAAAATGTACAAAATTGTGGCCTTTTGTCCATGTGAAAAGACATGAACCAAAAGACACGTAGAAAAATACCGTACAAATACATGTATAAATGTATATGTCTTTTTATCCTAAGGTTCCTTACATTCTCTCTGACTTAAAAAAGACAATGTCCTCATTGTCAGTCCATGTCTTCAAGTCCGAAGAGTTCCCAAGAGTTCGTCTAGAATCTCAGGATAATCATCTTTCTCGTATAGCATGTGCTTAGAGAAAGTCTTCCTTCCCATATAGGGTCTTCAACATGATTAAGTCTTCAACTCCTTCATCGTGTGAGGGGTTGTCTTGAATCATAGAACCTTATGTGTTTACTTAAATTTCATATGGCCAATCTTGTGTCCAAGGTTAATTTTAAAGTAATTTTTGGACTATTAGTGAATAAATATCACCAAACCTTCCCCCTCTCATATAAGACGCCAAGCATCTTAGAGAGATTACACAACTTCATATCTAAAAGTTGTTCTTAACTTAGTCCTTAGAGTAGTAGAAATTTCACTACCCAGTCGACCATCTCATCATGAGACTCGCCAACTAATTTCATAGACTAACTATAGGCAGCTTAGTTAGAACATCGCTATGGCGATGGCTAGTGTGAATTTCTTGTGAGAAGGTTCTTAATGTCATGTCATCATTGTCATATAACTTAGGTTCCATATTTTCATGAATACTTCTTACTTTTAGAGTGTTGAAATATTAAGACTCCGAGTCTCAACACATCAGACAACTCTAGAATTGATCTTTAAAAGATCATGTTCATATGTGGCTAACATGATGTCAATCCACAAATTCTTGTATCTTAATAAAACACAATCTAAATTTCATTCTTAGATTGTATAAAAGTAAACCATATCCATATCCTTAAAAGAACCTTGGGTAAATGTCATCTTGCCCAAATGTCCTCATATGCTTTGCAAATTGTTTTGCAAAAGCAAACGTTCTCAGCCTTAACACATTTCTATGGTCTTTGAAGGAACATAGATTCTTGACCATGACAACTGCCATGGGTTTCAATTTACATTATTACATGGACCACTTAAGTTCAAAGAGTATGGAGATATCAAGACACCAAGCCTTCTTGAACTTCGTCGTAAAAGTCCCTCTCGAGACTTGTCTTAATGGAACTTTATCATCAAAATCCCTTTTCGAACTTGTCTTATGGATTTTAAAAATCCCATAGTGCTAAAAAAACATGTGTGCTTGTTTTGTGGTCTTAACGGATTTTTTAAAAAAAATCCTATATTCTTGCTCTTAAAATTCCCTCTCGAATCTTGTCTTAGTGGGTTAAAATAAAGCCCCTAGTGCTAATACATATGCTCGTGTTTCAAGTGAGAATCGAACCCTCACCATTTGAAAACAAAACTCTTAGAAATGCCTCTTAAACATCTTAATAAAAACATTTATTAGCACTTTATAGATTCGGTTTTTAAGAAAAGCAAATTTTCTTTTATCTTTTTATTTTCTTATTTTCTTACCTTTTCTTGGCAAGGCGTTTATGGAAGCGTCTGTTGGCGTCGACGGATTTCTTCCTTCAAACCCTAATCTGGGTTCATCGAATCTGCTGCCGGAATCATGTTTTTTAATTGCTGTGGTAAGAGCCGAGTCATGGACCCGTCTGGAAATCTTAAGATGCTTGGGCTAATTCGTATGTAAATATTTCTTTCCTCCAGTTCTTATTCCATTCAAAGATGGATGAATCTTCTGCCGTTCTTTTCTATCAACAATGGCAGATTCCTCTGCCCTATTATTCTTGCATTTATTGTTCTTAAATATGCTTCTTATTTCTTTTGTCTCTCAATAGAAAGATTCTTCAGTTCGTGATTAATCTTTGTTCTTGCAGGGAAGCAAATTTCTTCCTAAATCTTCCTGTTTTTGCGGCAGGTTGGGTTCCCTCCTGTTCATATATTTCTTAAACATGCTATCCCGTTCTAGGGCCTGAATCTTGTCACAAATACAGATTTCTAATTCTTATTTTCTTATGATTGTTTCCATTACTTATTATTTTCCTTGAAGGTTTCTTACGGTTTTGTGGATATGGCCACAAATCTTTGTGTGCACGACCACACAGACATCATCAGAATTGATTATGCCTTTTTCTTGCTTCTTTTAAAAATAATTCCTTAAAATTTCTTCTTTTCCAGTTTCCTTCTTCTTCGTGAAATGCCCTTAGATCTTCATTGGCTCTGATACCATATGTAATGAACAAGGAACAAGAGACGCATTCATGAAGAGAGCACCAGTTCCTAAACTACATTTCTTATTCCAAGTTAACAAAAATGTACAAAATTGTGGCCTTTTGTCCATGTGAAAAGACATGAACCAAAAGACACGTAGAAAAATACTGTACAAATACATGTATAAATGTATATGTCTTTTTATCCTAAGGTTCCTTACAATTTTACAAGGATTTACTTCTTGTATATCAATGAAGATGCTATAGGCCAGTTCAGGGTGCCATCCCATAAGCTTGAGATTGAGGCTGGGAAGGGATTTAGGCCAAAGATTGAATGCTGAAGAAGGATCTGCAGGCTACGCATATCCCCCGAGTGAAATTGAGCATTTCATTTTCACACGCCAAGTATAGTACAAATACTGGGCAAGAACCTGTCTCCCTTCCGAATCTCATCAGATTTGAGGACCAAAAATGCCCAAAAATGCAAAGCTCTATTTCTTCCTGACTGCTCATAGAAGAATCGGCAACAGCTTGTGAAGATCTTGAAACCCTAGCAAAAGGGTTTGATGTTTGCATGCCTTTTCGGCCCCTTAGAAAAAATAATTAGTACAAAAATTAGACTATGGTCCAACCTGTGGAAATGAGATAAACTTAATTACAACCGTACGATTCTGCCTCTTATAAAACCGTACGATTCTGCCTCTTATAAAAAATCAATGGCCAAGAAACGATGCACTCTAGAAATACTATTTAGTACACATAAATGAATACGGCCACCAAATCATAGGAAAATCTTAGCAAAAAGTGTATAAAAACGCAAAACAAACCCCCTGTTATTATGCTAGATATTAATCATTAATTATGGAAAATAAAGTACAAAATATAGAGAGTGCATGACAAAGGATGTCAGCAGCATTTCCTAGGAAAACTTGGACTTAAGGATTAAGCCCATATAAAATGTGATAGTATGACCAGTAGTAACAATGTTTATGGACAAGAACCACATTGTGTAATAACCTGAATAGCTTTTAAGATCATAAAATGCTGTAAGTAATATAAGTGATACTGTTATCCAGAACAGCAACATGTTTTGGCAAAGCATAAGCTCGAATCATTCTTCTGAAGAAGCCAAAAACTTATTATGTAGATTCATTGAGCCAGTAATCTGCAAAAAGAGCTAATCATAAACAAAGCAAGGTATTAGAAATTGTAGGTGTCAATGAAGTGAAAGTGATCTCGGAACGGTGGAAACAGAATTGGTGTAAAATGCTTTCCTCAGTCTACAATCTCGAGCAGCCTGTTTGAGTTGCATGTGGAATATAAATGAATCAGAGTGCCATAGCAGTCAGCTCTACCTTTGTGATAGTAATAACACTCTCTGTAGAATTCAAACTGCCTGTCTGTCATATCACTGCTATTGGCATTCATGAACCACCATAGAACATACATTAGATGAGTTTCCCTGCAGAACTCTTTTGCCCACTCAACCTCTCTCTTTGGAATCTCATTTATATTCTGACAAAGTTTTCCTTTGACCTGACTTGTCCAAAAGCTGTAATCAACTTGAGTTTGCACCTGATCATGTACTTTATGCTGTTCTGATAATGGCTGGCCAATGTATTTGGATGCTTCAACATCATCAAATTGAAGATCGAGTTTGAATTTGCAATTCCAGAGGTAATCTAGCCACATCATAATCTGTATTAGTAATTTCTTCATGACAATTCAGCCTAAATAAATTAAAAAAGCCAGTAAATTGTCCATGCAAATTCCAATGCTGATCAAAATGTGCATCATCATATTTATTTCTTTGAGCAGTAGCTGTAAGCTCTATGTCAAACATAACCTGCAATTTTATCCAAAATATAGCCGTGTTGTGACCACCATATAAGCATCTATTCCTGTGTTTCCAAATGTTCCAGAGAGTAATGAAGCATATAGTATTGGTAAACGTATTATTATTCATCATAAAATCAATAATTCTAATAGGCCTTTGAATATTAAACTTCATTTCAAACCATGACCAAAAGCTGCTTAATTTAGGACATGAAAAGATATGCTCCATAGATTCTTGAATACCACATCCTAATGGACATAGAGGGGAAACCCTATTGATATTAGCATTATTGACCTGGGTGGTTTGATGTTTGCAAATAGTTTGCAGGTTTGGGACACTTTTGTTTGCAATTCACCAATTGAAATAAGATATTTTGGGAGCACAATAGGAGTTCCAAATATTTCTAAAAAAAAAACTTACAGTCTGCTCAGAAATATGCCAATAGCTAGCTGCTTTAGATTGCAAATTCGAGTTACTCAAATAATCATAAATCCGAGATACCTTGTAAATTTTTTTCCCTTTTAGGGACCAATCAATTTTACAAATGGGATTTGCATCCAAATTTATGTTGGCTACCTTGTTGATGATGTGCTTATAAAGCATTCTATCAGTGCTAGATCCCCTGATTTTAGCCTTTAGCTTTAGTCCAGGAAATCCAATTTCCATTGCACCAGAGATCACCAAGCTTGCAGACATTATTATCAAGCCATTTTCTATAAATCTTAGGATGAATTATGGACAATGGAATGTTATCTCTTTTAGACAAAGCAGGATTCCAAAAAATATTCATATCATGATGAGCTTGATTAAGCTTAGTGTAAGAGAAAGCTTTGGAGACATTATTCCATGCCATTAAAAGATTCCTCATCAAAGGTGAGGTATTAGCAGCAGGTTTGATGTCATAGAAGGCAGAATCATGGAGCTGATGTTCCAGAGAAGGATGGCCCTTAATAACACTTCTGGAAAGCCAATATTGGAAAAATTCAATAGCAGGATTGTGCCTATGAAATAAAGTTTTCCAGAGATATTCCCCAAGAGCATAAGCTTGTAGCAAAGAATTTTTTTAAAGGCCACCCAATGTTTTCTTTCTTGTTACATAATTCTAGTTTTCCAAATAATTCTTGCCCCAAATAAAGTTCCTAATGATCCTCTCTAATTGTTGATAAATGCATTTTGGAGCAATAAGAGTAGAAGAAAAATATACATGGGAGCTTGCTATGACAGAGGAAGCAATGATAGTCCTGCCAGCTAGAGAAAGACAACTGCCATAATTATTAAGCTTCTTCCTAATCCTTTCAACAATGGGACTCCAAAGGGTCTTGATATTTATATCCAAACCTAAAGGCATGCCGAGCAATTTTGTGGCTTGGTTGGCAGCAGCACATTTTATGCCAAGAATATCTGTTTGGTTAGAGTCTCCAATGATGATGGATTTATGAAAATTCAAATGAATACCTGAAGCTTGACTAAAATTATGAATGATTCTCAGGAAGAATTCAATATTCTTTACATCATTTTGTAAGAAGGAGAAAGTATCATCTGCATACTATAATAGAGTCAAGTATTTTGAGTTTTTGGCATAATTAAACCTTTGATGTTTCCAATATTTTGATGATGTAAAATAGCTTTGGTTAACTGATCAGCAGCAATGATAAAGAGATAAGGTGCTAGAGGGCAACCTTGTCTGACTCACTTTTTGAGTGGGAAGAAATTACCTGGAGAACCATTAACAAGAACAGAGGATTGAGCACGACAATTTAGCCCTATTATCAACTGTATCAACTTATCAGGGAAACCAATTTTCCTGAGGGCTAAATCCAGAAAATCCCATCTAATAGAGTCAAAGGCCTTCGAGAAGTCAAGCTTTAGAAAAATGCAATTTTGATTAGAAAACTTAGCCCAATGTAGCCCTTCCATGGCAGATAATTGTCCAAGATATATCTATTTGGCAGGAGATGTTAGTCTGCAAGTAACCTTTAATTCTGTTTGCAAGAATTTTGGCACAAACCTTATATGAGGTATTGGTGAGGGAGATAGGTCTCCAATCACTAAAGTACTCAGGATTATCAACTTTGGGAACTAAAGTAATCAGACCAGAAGCAATGGCGGGATGCAGATGATTATTTATCCAAAAACCATGAATCATTTTTATGAAATCATTTTTGGGTTGCCCCTAGGGGGGCAAACCCTTGTTTATGTGGGCTTTTGGCATATCCTAGGTATATGCTGGAATATACCTAGGATATGCTGTGACTGCTAAAAACCTACTCTTACCTGTAAATGTTAGGTCGCCATTGTTGATGTGCGGCTGGTGTGGGAACTGGTTAACCGGCACCGCCACTGAATATTAGGGTTTTCCTTCCGCCATAACCAATTTCGAAGCATTTCTGCAATGCGTTAGGGGTTTTCTTTCTGCCATAGCCAATAGCCAGTTTCGTGGAGCATTTCTGAAGCATATGCAAAGATGCGGAGGTGGAAGGATGGAGTTTGCGCTTGGAAGAAAGCGAAAGCTCATTAAAGTAAAAAATGAAGTCTGGCCAGAAACCGTAGGCGGAAAGCTCTGTTTTAGTGGAAGCCCTGGTGCGGCAGTGGCTTGCTGCCTCTAATTTCTCCTGCAAAAACCACCGATGTTGCTCATATTTCTTGCAAAAGTTTGCCCTTTGGATTATGAGTCCATTCTGGTTACAGTTTCTGAGACACAGGAAATAAATGGCGTTATATTTGGATCACATTGGCAGTCTCTTAAAGGTGTTGAAGCAAGCATCCGATGGTGTTGCTAAAATCCTTGATGATGGAGGTGATGTATTATCCGAAAGCCCCAGATCTCGCCGTAAAAAATCGATCCAAGAAAGAAAGTTCACCAAATACCGGAAAAGTCCAGCCCGGATTATTCACGGTTGAGGTTTGTCAAGAAGTTTTCTTGTAAGGGTCCCGTCTACCGAAACCCAGGATATATCTTTGGTGATGGCGCCTATACGTATATTGTGACCGTAAAAGATTGAATGGTAAGGTACTTTCTTGAACTTCTTTATGTAGGTTTGGATGTATGCGGTATGGATAAATTCGGTTTATGGAAAGATATGCGGGATAAAGTTCAAGTTTATTACTTTGACTAGACCGATTTTTGTATACATGAGTTAAAATCGCTCATTATAATATGATCTTAAGTGTTAAAAATATCATATTTTTCTTTCTCCATGCTTTGGTTAGTAGTCTTATATACTGGACATATTCTTTGTTAGACAAGGCAGCAGAATGAACAGGCATTTAAGTGAAAATTTCACCATACCTGCAGCTTCTATGGGTGTGTTTCACAGTCTTACAGCAATATGCTGCATTCCACCTCGTGCCTCTCCTGAGAAAAATAACAGGGCACACTAGAGGCATTAGCATGCTGCAAAGAATGGGAATTGTGGTGATTATAACTGTTCTAGCCATGGTTGTGACTGCAATAACTGAAAATAAAAGACTTAATTCTAAATTTCCTGGGAAGCTAAGTTCCAGACATAGTCCTGATTAATGTCAATTATTGGCTCTTATGTTTAAAGAACTAGGATGGCTTTTTGACTTGGTTCTGTTCACAATTAATTGTTCCCACACTTGTTTGTTCCACAGATTAGAGGAATGCACACTCTAATACGCGATCAAGAAACAACCAAACACGATTTTGTCTTTTATGCAGACCGTCTCATTCGATTGGTATAGGCCTACATGCTATGAAGATCAGTTAACCGTGGAGCTTCTGAGAAACAGTTCTTTGATTTTATCTTTTGAAGGTGGTGGAACACGGGCTTGGTCATTTGCCATTTAAGGAAAAGCAAGTGATTATTCCAACAGTACTTAATAAGCATTTCTTTATGGAAGATTCTAGAAAAAGAGTTCCCGATTTTATGGATTAGTATTATGCTTGCCCAATCATTAAGCTTTGAAGTAAGCAATAGGAATCACTTTGCACAAAGATGCTTTTGTGCTTTATAGAATGTTGTCTTGATAAATTGGTTCCGAAGGTCGGCATTAACATGGATAAGGTCCCATATCCGGGAATATTATTATGATTTCTCGAATTTCATTTAATCCCTTATGCCCGTGTTACGGGATGTGTATATATTGGGGTGGACTTCTGTAAAGAAGCTTTGTGGAGTGTCTATTATCCGCAGGTTAGTGGATGGTAGGGCATATATGGATTCCCGACATCTCATCACCGCATCCGCCACAATGTGCAATTTATTGACTTCAGATATGCTCTTCCCAAGAGAGATGTTAAATATGTATAGTGCCAATTATCTTATTTAAATATGCTTTCCAAAGGAAAAAGGAAGGATGTTAAATATGCATAATGTGCCATGTATATACTCTAATATGATATCCAGGTGCACCAAATATTGAAAAACCTGGTTAGGGAACTGGCTGCACCTTAGTCCTGAAACAACATAAAGCATTCTCAAATTGAATATAGTTATACAGCTCTTGGGTTAGTGCAGTTTAAATACATGCTGAACCTATCTATTATTTCTCTTCTTCTTCTTCTTCTTCTACTATTCTTCGGACCGGTGTTATTTTGGCAGTGGAGAATGCATTGCGTGCTTGCTGCAAAGGTATAAAAATTGGAAAAATTTTGATTCATCGTGAAGGAGACAACGGTAAACAGGTATATAAGCATGAAATATTATAGCTTCTATCTCATATTATGCTTGGATGATTACCTGATTACTGATAACAATACAGAGTAACTCTTGAAAAACATTTCAGTTAGGGGTATAACAATATGTAATCGTAGAAGTTATATTACGTTTTTCACCGATTTACGAGAAGCTACCAATGGACATTGCAGAGCGTCATGTTCTCACGCTTGATCCCCGCTGCTTGCTACGGTAAGCTTTTAATGGGCACCAATTGAGTCCCCGAACTAGATGGAATAACATTGATATATATCTATATGCAGGAAACTACGCATGTGCTATTGAGTTATTGTTACGCAAAGGTGTTCCGGAGAGTCACATTATATTTCTCAATCTAATCTCTGTATGTTATCTGTTGGAGTTTGTCTTAATATTTTAATATCTTTTAATGTTTATTCCTTTCCTTTAGGCTCCAGAAGGAATACATGTTGTATGCAAACGGTTTCCGACATTGAAAATTGTCACTTCAGAAATAGATGCAGCTCTGAATGAGGAATATAGGGTTATTCCTGGTATGGGAGAATTTGGAGATCGCTATTTTGGCACTGATGATGACGGGACCGAAGTTTGCTTTCAAAGGCAAGCACACAATATCCTTGTAGTTGGTGAAAGTCAACTGAGTTGCTCATGTGTTGGATGCTAATTGGTGAAGTGAGGGTTCCTTATGAAACTTGCTAGAGTTATAAGTGAGTTGGCTGGATATGCATGTAAGGTTGATAATTAGGTCAGTGATTCAAAAGGTTATCACAATTATAAGCGCAATGTATTAGTTATTTTTAATAATTGTAAATAATGTTGTGATATGCACAACAAGCTCAAGGAAGCTTGTCACCAACATAGACGTCCGAATTTCAACGTAATGTGGCACCATTTTACGTGGGACACTTTCGTTTTTAATGGACTCATTATTTGTCTTCCACGTATTAAGCCCCCGTCCCAAATTTTTGGGGCCATGTAATTCTCTCCTTTTGTTTAGGAGCAATGGAACCACTCATTCTTGGCAACACAAAGAATAACCTTGTAGCAATTTTGCCTTAAGCTTTTGGTCCTGGAAGGCAAGTCCGAAGTAATTTTTAAAGATAAAAGCATTAAAAAAAGTTACAAGTGATATATTTTGCCCAATTCGTTTGGAAGTAATTTTTGAAGATGAAAGCATTAAAAAAAAACCACAAGTGATATACTTTGCCCAATTCGTTTGGTAGTGGGAGGGTGTTTTGCCACTGGTTGAGACTATGATTGCCGTATTGTATTGTTTTCAAAACAATAGTTTTTGCCTCAGAGGAACTTAAAGTGGTGGTTGCTATTGCGGGCGTTGTTTGTGGTTTTGGATGGGTTTTCTT
Organism: Isoetes taiwanensis; assembly: GCA_021234155.1. Classification (NCBI taxonomy): domain Eukaryota; kingdom Viridiplantae; phylum Streptophyta; class Lycopodiopsida; order Isoetales; family Isoetaceae; genus Isoetes; species Isoetes taiwanensis. The sequence continues at coordinate 2,627,142 of JAJEKV010000105.1, read as the reverse complement.
GCAATAGTTGAAAAAAGAAAGTTTTTGTAGCTAATTTTTGAAAGTAACTACACAAGCAGACGCACGCGCAGGTGGCAAGCCTCCTCAAATTTTTCTTCTCTGAATTAGGAGATCATACTCTGGAGAGAAGGACTATAGACAACTGCCATTTGATGCTGACGTTTTCGAAATCCTAAAATGCTGGATATGCTACTCCCAGAGATCTAAAACAAATGGGCGACTGATCAGAATAAAATCAGCAGGGTATGATCTACATTACAGGAAGAGATGGAAAAAATTACAAGGGAACAAAAAAGAAAAAAAAGACCTGCTGGCATTAATTTTGAAGAGGCTTTAGCATGGAAAGCAATGGGCAAAAGGATCGATCGTGGGTTGAAGGATTCCGACCGTGAAGGATCGCAGCTGCATTAGTGAATTCTAACTAGAGGCAGAGGAGCTGTTGAAGAGAGATTATTGTAGCGGCATATTCTCTCAGATGCTTGTCTTTTTCTAATGCAAGGAATGGACGAGCGAGAGCTCGCCACGTAGGCGGCTTAATTTTTTGCTTAAAATAGCGCCTGGAATTTATGGAATATTTTACATGTGTCGCATTTTGCGCACCATCCAAATGGTATTTTAGAGATGCAAGCATTTGGTTTTTGTTGTTGTGCTCCACATAATATATTGGAACATTTTTATTGACGTATGCCCTGCTTGGTTATTACTATTACTTTTTGGGTTGCCCTTAAGGGGGCAAGCCCTTGTTGAGGTGGGTTTGTGGCATATTCTAGGCATATGCCAGTATATACCTAGAATATGCCAATGACTGCTAAAAACCCATTATTGGGGGTAAATGGACGGTCATTTCTGTTGCTGAGCAGCCCCTCTGAAACCGGTGAACTGGCTATGGCGTTCTTCATGGCTTCGGCCTCCTCCGATTTTGTTTCCATCCAGTTTAATGTTGCTCTCATATTGGTCTGGCTGCAAGAAACGATAGAGCTGCCAGAAAATGCAGATCTGTCGATGTGTCTTCTAATGGGGGATTCTGCCGGAGGAAATATAGTGCATTTTGTAGGATGCAGAGCGGCAGAGGAAGATCTGAAGCCCGTTTTAATAAAAGGGCATGTGTTGATCTAGCCATATTCTGGAGGACTGATTGCATGCATGAACAGTTAGATCCCATGCCAAGATCTATATGATTTGATGAAGGAGCTGCAAAACTATGACCAAAGCTTTCTTCGCTGGGGGTGCAGCACTTTGGATATTGTCAGGCACTGCAATATATTATCTGCCCAGCCATCTGCAAGGCTTGATATATTTCATTGCAGTTATGATTGGCTTTGGAAATGCCCTAATGCTGGTACTTATTTTCACTTCTGGATTCATCCAACTGGGCCTTGGTTGTTGTTGAAGCTTTGAGAAAATTCTAACTGCATGGAGCATGGATGGCGTACTCATAGGTTGTAATCTGCAGGCCTGTGCTTTTGTTTATGGTACTTTTAAGTTTGCTAGATAAACTAGCATGTGGAGTAGCTCTTTATATCATTGAGGCATTCCATGGTGAGTTCTCATTTTCATTCATTTTATAGTACAATTCATAAATTAGAGGCATATTGCCTCATAGTCTCGGCTGTGACTGAATCAACTTCCTGTTGCTTCTGTACATATGACCATGGTCATGGTCATGGTCGTGTAGTTGAATTACCAATGCCAGCTATAAGTACGAGGCCCAAAAAGCAAGGGGGCTATGGCAGCATAGTTTGTTATTTATTACCATGAAACAACAGTAGAGGCATATTCACATGGCTGTGAATTAAGTCTATAGGCATGTTGCTGTCTGATCTATGGTTATGGCTGTGAATTAAGTCTAGAGGCATGTTGCTGCCTGATCTATGGTTATTGCTCATGTATTATATGATCACATTTCAAGATTGTCGGTGAAAAAATTGAATCAACATGAGAATCACACAGCGTACCAAAGTTGTCCTATGGTCATAGTATTGCAATGTTGTCACTTTAAAGCGTAAGCATACAACGCCAAAATTGTCTTATAAATCAACCGATGGGTATTGATGAGGACTAATTAAAAAAGGCTTGATGTTTTAAGCTACGGTAGATGAAGACAACCCAACCAACCTCAAGAACCTTCCCAACTCGGGCACTTTTGTAATCATGCAATGGTCCTAAAAGGCTATGCTATGCATTATACCTCCTTCCTTTTTTAGAATTCCAAGTAGGTCCATCCTTTTCTAAAATTTTACGTTGGTCTTAGGGGTAGCTTTCAGTTTAGTGCAAGAATGATTTTCTTATGAGGGCATGTTGTTTAATCATTTGATTGCTATAATTATTTGATGATGCTATGTTGCATATTCTAAAGGCATTGATTGTGTTGCAGGTTAAGGTTTGCTGCCATTGTGATAAGCAGTGCCCCATTTGTTCACTGTTCAAGCTATTACAACATTAACAACTGGCATTTTAGTCTATTGTATATAGTTGCTGGTACTGTGTGCAGAGAAGCAAGTTGGCAAGTAACTCCGGAGAAATAATGGGGAATTGAGGTAGTCGTATGGGGTTGCCATCAGGATATCCAGCCAGGGCGGTTTGTGTCTTCTGTGTATAAATTGCTTGTGCATTCTGAAATCCTGCCTCCATCTAATAGATGGCATCTTCAGGTCCCTCAGCCACAATGGAAAAGTGTTTGGATATGGGTATGGGATAAGCTGCTTCACCCCAAAGTAGTAGTTTTGTGGTGGCAAGTGATCCATAGATGCCTCAGAGTCAACAGGTTAGTCCATAAAATGGATAATCGGATTTCGAGCTCACGCCCTTTATGCCAAAAAAGGGTTGAGAGTATTGAGCATTGTTTTTCTTGTGTGAGAGGCTTCGGCAGGCATGGTCTTGGTTGTTGACCCTTTTGGCACGTCTCGATCTAGCCAAAAATTTTGCTTGCTATCTATCCCGATGCTTGGCCCAAACAACGGAAACGAAGCTTTTCATCTCGCATGTGGTCGGGCTTTTATGGTCAATCTGGAAGAGAAGGAGGTTGTTTATCTTTAAGGGCATAGATAATCACGGATGAGGTTGTTCTTCAGGCGCAAGATAAAATTGTTATGGCTTACAATTGTTCTTCTCTTGATCAAGAGAAGAAAGTACCGATCCGCATACTTACCTTGATTCATTCTTTTGCATAGGCAGGTGGTTGTGTTCAGTTGGATCGGTTTGTCCACTGGGGTTATAATCCTGTCTTTGCATTTATGTTGCTCTGGTTTTTAGTTGGTGAATAATTAAAGCTTGACGTCCTTCAAAAAAAAAAAAAAAAAAAAAAAAAAATTTATTTGGGAACAAAGAATAATAAACTATTCATTAATGAGATTAAACACATTTTATTTTATGGAGAAAATAATTCCCTATTTCTTCCAGTAATTTGTCAGTGTTATGCAATTTGTCGGTGTTATGTGCAGAACAATGTTAAGAAGCAAAACGTGAATCCTTATACTTCTACACAAAAACCTGCTTATAAACCTCTAATACACATGGGTTTATTATTCAATCTATCTCACCCAAGCCCAACGATGCCAAGCCAAACATTGCTACATGATAAGTTTCTTATTTGCATTTACTTTCCTATTTTCTTTTTTTTTTTACTTTGAACTATGATTTAAGCCACTTCACCCTCCGGCCATGGAGGGCAACCCTCCGTGCGCAGCACCTTGTTAATTTCCTCCCAGAAGTTTATATAAAACTCTGGGGGAAGGCCATCAGGTCCAGGACTTTTTCCTTTAGCAAGATTCATGAGAGTGGCTTTGATCTCAATTTCATTGGGCAGATCTGTAATATTATCAGAGATTGGAGCAGTGCTATAACCAGGCAGAGAATTTAGAAGATCAATGAATTCTTTAGCTTGAGAACTCTGCCATGATGTGTTACCACTATCAGAGAAAATTTCCGAGTATTTAGAGTAGAAGAAATGACTTATTCCTTTGGAATCTTCAAAAGTGATCCCATGATCATTTTTTACTGCCAGAATTTGATTTCTTGAGACCCTATTCTTTGCCACTCTAAAGAAGAATTTGGAATTATTATTGTCCATGTTTAAAAGATATTTAATCTTTCTTTTGATAGCAGCACCTTTTGCTTCATATTCTTCCGTGGCCTTAATTATATGCTTAAGATTGGATTCCTGCAAATGGAGTTCCCTATCATGAGGATCTAGCTGAATTTGAAGCCAAATATTTTTCATATTGATCAAGCATCTTTTTTTCTCCTCCTTCCTGAGGCTACAATTATTTTTTGACCACTGCTTGATCCAAGATTTGGATGCCTTAATATTAGAATAAAAATCTCTCATTGAATTTGAAGATTGGACCCTTGGCAGACTGAGATAGAATGCCTTGAACTCCTCATAGAATTTCACATTGTTTAAAAGACTGCAATTGAGCTTGAAAGGGCAATTCTTTTCCTTTTTCATGCTAAGCAAGTGCTTGGTCTCAAGGAATTGAGGCTGCTGGTCAGATATGGAAGTGCTCTCATCACTGTAGATCATACAATTATCCCAGAAGGGGTTATCAGAATTGTTGATGTAGAACCTGTCAAGGGCACAGAAAACTCGTTTATTGCCTTCTTGCTTATTTGACCAGGTGTATTTGGCTGTAGCAGAGGGGATATGAGTGAATAGATAATTATCCATGAGGTATTCCCAATTTATCTTCTCAATTCTGGACATATTTATATCATTACCAAGCTTGAGATCCCTTGTAGGAGTGTTATTAAAATCTCCCCCCATAATCTAGGATATAGAATTATGATTCTATCCAGTTACTAATCTTGGGCCATAGGTCTTCTCTTTCTTTTGAACTAGTGGAGGCATATACATTAATCACTCCAAAAGTAAGGTCTTTATTCTTAAATATAACAATCTGCCAATTTATTAGAGCTGTTATGGATGAGGCAATGAGTAGTATTTTTTCAGATAATGCAGATACCACCTGCAGTACCAGTACTATTCTCTGTAAATGCACTTGTTCTATTTGCAACCACAGAACCTCTTTTATGCTCAAACTAATTGATATAAAATGCATCTTAATCTAGATATGTTTTGGGATTGAATCTACAACACAAAATAGGATGTAAAAGTGCGGTAAAGGCAATGTTGGAAAGAGGGCTTTTGGCAAACGTGAGGTTTTTTTGCAAGAGAAGGCAACCTTGAGCGTGTAGGCAGAGAAGGAGCATGAAGGCAGAGAAGGATTGCGTTGGGAGGATTGCCGGATCAAGTAAGGATGCCAGAGCTTGAAGAGATTGCATCAAATCTTTTTCTCAGGTGGGGTTTTGCTAAGTTAAGCTGAGGTACATGGGCTGTCATCATTGGATTATGCATGATTTAGTAGGAAGAATTGCCTGTGTAAGTTTGGGAAACTTTGGCATGCAAAAACTCCCGAGGTAAAAACATGGTTCTTTCTATGCGTAAATTGTTCAGGCTTTGCTTTGCTTGAACAGAGAACAAGGTAAAATCATGGTTGTTTCTATGAGTAAATTGTTCAGACTTTGCTTTGCTTAAACAAAGAAGAAAGAAACTAAAGAGGAAACTGGATCGATGCATGTGGGATCTTTCCAAGCACTTGGGCATAGCCAAGAAGGGTCGAAATTTCTCTTGAAAGGTTGATTGGGCAAGAATCAAGGGTTGTGGATGATCAACAAGCTGTAAGGGAGACTCCAGACTGCACAGAAAGCAAGGAAACAAGCCAAATTGGATGAAAAGGGGTCGAAACTGCATAAAAGAGGCTTATTTGAGCCTTAAAGGGGCTGATTTGCCATGGGCAACAGAGAATCAGAGAAATTGAGGGCTTTTTAGAGCTGCCAAGACGGCCTTGATACACGGAGAAATAGGCTGAAACAACTTCTTAAGCACCGATTTGGGGATTTAAAGGGCCGAAAATGTGTTTGGATGGGTCGATTCGCCTTGAAAAGGCTTAATTCTGGAGAATCGATGTCTTCTGGGAGCTGCTACAGTGCCGAACTTGGACGTCTGTCATTATCTTGTTTGGTTGTCTTAATTGTGATTTATGAATGTTGCTAACAAATTGTTAATCTTATGGTAAACTAGTAAAGGGTGCCCGGCATTGCCGGGCATAAGTACAAATATGTTAATACCAGGCATTTTGCTAGACTAAGAGAATAGTAGTAAGTGCACTAAATGGACTTTTGCAATGGTCAATGTAATAAAGGGAAATAAGTTTAATGTCTTAACTCCAAATTTGGTATGTGTGCTTTAATGCAATCACAGAAAATGCATATATAATTGTTCATCATGGTCAATTGCTAAATGTTCGGGCATAAGTACAAATCTGTGCGGCAACTATGAAGTTGTAGACAAACTTATAATATGTAGCTATAACTGAGATGGAATGAAGAGAGAGATAGGAAAAGGGAGACATGTTGCCCAGTTTTGGCAACAAAGTGTTATGTTGGATTTGATATATAGATGTCGGTGTCATAGGTAGGTTCTAATAGTAATGTCTGATGTTGCAATTGTCTTTAAATAGTTGTTCTATAAGGAGTGGTTGGAAAAAAAGTCGATACAAAGCATTAACATAAACATAGATATTTACCATTTCACTAAAAAGAGCAATGGCACCTGGTGTTGCCGGGCATAAGTACAATTGTATCTGCAACGAATGATAAAGTTGCAATACATATAGCAAATATCTTGATGATAAGTATTGAGTTGCCCTAGCATGCCAATTTATTATGCTAAGTGTATGAGTTGCCCTAACATGGCAATTAATTGTATTGAACTCGAATGTGTGTATTTGTAGATGTTACAAATGAATCTAGATCCGATCAGGTGATGGTGCTTGTTTTTGCTAGGCCTAATAACAATCTATTATGTTGAGACCACCGCTGGTCTGGACAACAATGCTTAAAGAAGAAAAGGAGATAAAAGAGATATACTCCATGCTCGGTATGGCCATATTTTAAAACACCTATTTTAATTTGGATTCAACTCAAACTGAAGAAGGGTCTTTCTCATTGTAAGGAAGAGCATGGATGCTCACTGCAAAACTATTTGTTTTGATGGTACAGCTATATATTAAAAGAGTTTTATGCTATTTTATTATGCTATACTTTGCTCGATAGTATGGAGCTTTTTTAATTATGCAGAGTAGTACTACAAACATAAGTACTATATACCAAGACCATCGTTACATAATGGCATCCAGCTGTAATATTTAATCCTTCTAATATTTAATCCTGTGAAACGTGTTACAGTTTACAAATTTAATGGTCTAGAACGGCACTTGAATTTTCATAGCAGCCAACACATTTTTGAAAGAATATAAGAAAGACAATGCCAAGTAATCAGAAAAATAGTTTTTGTATGTTGTGTGACAGTTCCCAATTATACTCAGCCTCATTTTCAAGGCATGGATATAGTTTTGCTCGCTACCATGTTAGTATGAACAGCATCTCCTTGGTTGTGAGCGTGAACGAATAAAGAATGATTTGGGATTTTCAAGGACCATGCATGATGATCTTCTATACAGAGAATAACATTTTCATGTCTCAAGATCAGTCAGAGCTGGAATCATAATAATCACTCTGGCAAGGCGACATGATCTCTCCATCGAGCATCTTTACCACATCTTCCATTGAAGGCCGATCTTCAGGCGCTGGAGTTATGCACAGTGCAGCAACTTGCAACACTGCCTCCATGCTCTCCATGGTACCCCCCTCACATTTTGGATCAAATATCTCTTTTTGCTTGTTTTCCTTCATCAATGTATTCACCTGAGCACATATCCTAATGTTCAGTATACATAAAAAAAAAATCTCCTTCTGATTAATGACTAAACACTCCCATAAAAAATATATCCGCATTTTTTATTAATCACAGAGACTGCTCTGAAACCTTACCCAACCAACTATGTTCAGTCCCTTCGCCACAAACGAAGGATCCGTCGGTCTCCTTCCACTAAGAAGCTCTAGCAAAACTACTCCATAGCTATACACATCACCCTTTTCAGTTACTCTGCCACTCTGCATATATTCTGTCACAAATTGCAAAGTTAATCACGAATGTTGCAGTTTTTGCAGCAATAAGTAGTTTATATTTCTCTGCACAATAGGTAGTTCATGATTCTGTGGACATGATAAAGCACATCATCGTGAAGTTTTATTATGATCAATGTGTCATACAATAGCCAATAACTGGCGTGCTAGAATACTTTTATGAAACCTTCATGATGTGAATAACTGCTTTCCTATAGTAGCCTGACAGGAAGAAAACCATGACTACAATTTTCCATTGCTAACCCTAATGATGTGAAATATAAATTCATGACTACAATTTTCCATCCCATCATAAACACAGTAGGATGTGAATGATGGAGCACCGTCAAAGAAACCCCTCACAAATCTCACCATCACAGTAAGGAATGAATTGATGGCATATGCAAAGGGCCCTGTTACAACACAATCCAAAAAAGCCCAACATGGCACAAAAGTGGCAAAACAAAGGGATATAAAGTGGCCAAAAGAAAAAAAAAAAAGGGAATCTACTTGTAAGAACCCCTTGCCTTGAGCATATCCTTGCTTCTTGGATGACCAAAAAAAAAGGAAGCACTTCCAATACAGTGAAATCCATATGAATGTCTATCGATGAATCTATAACTACAGAAGCCATCTGTCTCTAGCCTCAAAAGCAATTGTGCCCAGTGAGTACAAATGAATAATATGCATCAATGTTCGGAGCATCATAATACCTTCTTGATAAGTAATAAAGGGTCTTTCTACTCAGAGTACAAACCATGAGTTTTGTAGCACACAGATGACTGACCCTACTCAAAATTTTGTTAATTATATCATGGACGGCTGTAAGAATAGTTCCCATACTGGATGCTCTATAAACCATGAGTTTTATAGGACACAGATGACTAACCCTACTCAAAAATTTGTTAATCTAGGCCTCTAAATTATGTCATCTGCCTGTGTATAGACTCCAGGCACTGGTATAGGCTCACAATTCATTGCCCATGACTGGACGATCAACCCTTTTGAACCGCTGCACAAAGCACATCCATCCTAATTAAACAATAAGCTAACAATAAGTAGAGACCTTCTGCTTCCTCGGTCTTATTAAGTCTGAAGCTTTCTCATGGATTTTCTCTTAACAAAGTTGGAAAGAAAAGGTCATTTTGTCTTCTTCATTTACTTTGGCTCAACAAAAATATCTGGAATAAGAAACAATATCGTAATCAAGAGGGGAAAAGAAACCTTGAGACAGAGAGTAGTTACAATATTTGCCATACAGGTCATTCGGCTCCGAATCTCATCATCCTAGATGCAGTTTTGGCGAGAATAATCCAGTTGCTGGGTATGCCAATGCAGTGGATGCAATCAACTCGCTATTTGAAAACGACTCTGACAAAGCTGCGCACCAAAGATGCGGCAAAACATATCCATGCCAAAAAAGCATCTGGTGTATCTCAGATGGATAGGAGATAGAGAGGACCGTTGTTCGTGGCTTCCATGCAATATTTGCCGGAATGATACGAACCCTTAATTTGAGTTTTTGGCTATCGAGAAATTTTCCTGGTGCCAATACTCGTAATCCAGCCAACATCGAAATGATGCAAAAACGCTTTCTCGATTTTTGGACTATCGGAAAGTTTTTCGGGCTGCCAAAACCCTTAAAACCTAGGGAACCAACTGTAAAAAAACATCCTAAAAGGTTTTCCACTTGATGGAAAAACCGAATTTAAACAATAGGATAAACATACAAGTAGTCTCAAAGGGGAGCATGGAAGTATCAAGGAGCTTGGATTTAGCACAGACTCTCTACAGAAAAAGCCCAGGCAAGTTGTATGAGAATGGGTAAAACACAAAGGATGAAAAGTATGTAAGAATTGTATTGCTTGGAATAACCCGTAGTAAAGATTAGTATGTAATTTAAGATTAAAAGGTATGGAACTATTGAAAATTGGTATTTCTTGGCTCCTGGAGATGGGACCTAGTCTAGGGATCAGCTGACAAATGTTATATATAGTTACGGTCATGAGAGGGGTGGTATTTTTAAGCTGGAAGTGGATGATTTTGAGAACTCGCATTAGATGCACGATTAAATTGAAAGCTAAGGAATTTGGGGGTTTTAATATGAAATGATTATTTGTAAATATGGAGATGTAGCCATGCTAAGGAATAGCCGTGTACAGGTACTACACCTAGATGGTCTCTCGGCATCAAGGGTAACTAAGGTGGTATGTGAACCGTTAAGTGTTGTAACTTAGATTGTGAGCTATGGAAAGTGGTATTTAATATGAGGCATATAGGTCCTTAGCTAAGTTATTTATTTGTAACCATAGGACATTTTGGATGTATGTGTGATAGAAGATTGAGTTTGGTCAAAAGAGCCACAGAACACCTATGGGGAAACTTCTAGAATATAGTGGCATTGCTGGGTTTACAAAAGGTCTAAGGTGTAAATTGATTTATTAACAAGAGGATGTAAGTTATCATAGCTAGCAGATTCAGTAGAGATATTGTATGTGAATTTCTTATGGGGGGATAACCTGTTGGTGGTAAGTGTTAGAGGTACAATGAGATGCATAAGTATTGGGGCTTACACCGATCTTTGGACAAGCTAATCTGACATTGCAGGAGAATATCAAGGGATGTAGGCACATGTATAGTAAATATCTAATGAACTTCACATGTCTTGGTCTTTGCATTGCTTTACTATTGTCTTGGTATTTGATTATGTCTATTGGAACCTCTGGGGTCGGACTTCTAGGTTCGGTGGCCTAGGTTGCTCCGGCATGCTCATGTTCATCTGTGATTCTCTGTGGTATTCTTGTGTTCTGTGACACCGGGCATAGTTTCCCTGATCAGGAGACTACGTCAACTCTTGTGACTCCATGGTAAGAGGTCCTCCAGCGTCAGACGTGGGCTGGGAAGGGTACGCGCATATGAGGTTCACCCCACCAACTCCACCAATGGGGCTCGGAATGTGAGCTGGCTGGGCATTTCTCTGCTAACAGGGCCTGCATGTAGGCTGACTGAGCTTCCCATTGTCCCGGAGTTATGTTTCTGATGTTTTATTATTCTGGATAAGTTCTTTGCTTTTGTTGCTTAGAGTTTGGTATTTCTATGGATTATGTTGTCATTGTCTTAGCACTGTACTCACGTAGAATTTTCCATCTGTGTTTGCGCTTATCCAAGATTTCCAGCATGCAGAGGCAGCCAAGGATCCCCACTTAGTCACGAGGACTAACCCCAGTGAGTGCATGTGCAGTGAAAGAGCAAGGTGATGGCAGCAGTGCGCTTGTGGCTCATGGATGGGCGAGAAGCTTTAGGGTTGAATTGCTCAAGATGGATATTGTCACTATTGAGAATATGGATTTCTTTGCATGTTAATGTTATGTGATTATTGTGACGTCCCCTACTCATATACGGTGCACTCACCGTATACAAACAGGAGTTCATCCCCCATACCAGCTCCATGTTGATACAAGGCCCTCCACGTGTCACTGCAACCTTGATGAGTTCTAGTGGGAAGAATGAAGGGGTCATTTTACCCTGTCTTCCTTCAGGGCCTACCTAGCTGCGGAAGCGTAAATATACATGTCAGTATACAACATCAACATCACATGACCATCACGAAAAATGGCTCACCACATATCTGCACAGACAAAGATCAGCACATCACATAGGAGATCCTACCCCCTGGGTTGCATCTCCCCAGTTCCGATGGGGCAGGTAGGGATCACTCCCACCAGAGATCTACATGCTGACTCAAGGTGACTAGAGGGCCACTGCCCGTACTCGACTTGAACTCCATGGAAGGTGTACACCACCCCAAGAGTGTCGAACCCATGCAAAGCCCTCACGCAGTGGCAGAGCATTAGGTCTAGTGCACAATAGTCCCCGATAGGCCTTACTACCAGAGGGACGTGATCATGAGTCAGGACATGAACCTCCTTATAAGCCAGTCTGGCCCCTTCACCCACAACCAGGTGTGGTTCTTGTACATAGGCCGAATTTAATAGTGCATTACAGAGGGCTAGCTAGGAGTATCAACTACCAGGCTTTAGGGTCTCTACCCCCCTTCCCAATACAATGAATCCACAGAGATCAACATCACATACATATCACAGAAGAACTAAAGAATGAGATTTAATCTAAATCACAGAGTTAGGTTCTTTAGTTATGGCTTGGTATCTAGAGATCTAGATAGCTGCTAAGGACAATTCAATAGGCTAAACCTACTTATTTAATGTCTGGGAGGCGGATTAGACTATTGAATTGACAAAATACCTGATCCTTGACTTGCTCCTCCTGCTCTGAGCTCGACCATGCTGCTGAACTGCTAGAAGATGAAGCTAGAAAGGGAAACTGATGAGCTAGACTGCTCAGACAGAGTTTGGAAGGCGAGTTTGGCTCTTGGAGCAAACAAAACAGAGTCCTAGAAGGCTGTGGACGAAAATAGAAAGTTAGGGTTTCCTATACTTATATAGACTAAGGGTTAGGGCTAGGGTTTCCTATTATCCCTTTGAGCATGTGGGATAAATGGTGTGGCCCACTTGCCTTTATTAACTAGGTGGCATAAAGTGTACACATGGTTAAATGTGTACACATGGATAAATGTGCACATGGATAAATGTGCACATGAATAAATGTACACACCTTGCAAGTTGCCCCCTAGGGTGCTACTTGCTTGGCTACACGTCGGCGTACACGTCAATCGGGATGGCGTGTACGCGTGACGAGGCAGTACAATATACATCCTGGGACCGTATACTATGCTGGAACATCACATTCTCCCCACCTTGAAATGATGCTGTCCGCAGCATCGTGGGTCTCCCCACCTTGGGATCTTCATATCCTGCAATCAACTTGATGCATACAATTTATTACCAATATACTTACACAATTATTAGAATCACCCTAAGGTAGTATTTTAAAACATTATTACGACATTATATTATCCAATAACTTATTAATTCGTAACATCATTAAAACGAGGTACTTATTAGCCTCACTTAACACAACATTTAGTTAATCAAAATTCAACAGTTTCATATACAATTATCCATTGAGGTACTCTTCATTCCTTGCAACACATTCCAACAAAACTTGTGTTGCAAGTCTTCGTAGCTCGACCTCCTTGCCCTCCGGAGCGCTCTATTGGCCTGCAGGTCGACACTACGTTAGTACCATTTTAATTATTAATAGAATTATGGTTATAAGGTAACCACCCATCTAATTAACTAAATGGATGCAAGACTAATCTCCCGGCGTAGGAAGAGGATGCTTCTTCCATCGTGGCCGTGGAGACAGCGCCCTGTAATGCCTAGGATGACACTCATACCTACACCTTTAGTTGCCCTGGGCGTGAAGGCGGCATCCTTCCGTAGGCATTGACTAGAGGTGCTTTCCTATCAATGCATTCCTGAATGGCCTCTTATCTCTCGAGGTCATCTACTTCCGTGGGACGGAAGTAGACTTTTTAATCTACCTTACACTAATCCAAGCAGCACCGCGGTCACCACGTCCTAGAGATCACCGTAGTGGTCCCATCATCGGTAACAACGCATGCAACCCATACCTAGCATAGGTTGCATGCGTAGATTAATCTTAACTACACAAGAAATTAATCTAAGCACAAATCGACATGCCTGAGCCGATTTCTTCGGAGATGACCTTGCCGTCCCATTGCTCCATAAACTGTGGGTACTGCTTTATTAGGTCCTTCTTAAGTATCCATGTCGCGTCTTCCATCGGCAAGTGTTTCCGCTTGACCAAATACTAGAGAAACTCTGATCTCCTTGTTTTCTTGAAAGCTTTATCAAGAATCAATTCTGGAACTATCTCCAGCTGCTCCTCTGTCATTTCCAACAACGTTAGAGTGTCCAAGACTTCCTCTAGATTGGGAGTATGCTTCTTCAACAAACTCACGTGGAAGACTTTATGAATCTTTAGGTGTGCTGGCAATTCCAACTTGTAGGATTGGTTACCTACTCTCTTGACTATTCTGAAAGGGCCAGCCCACCTTGGAGCAAGCTTCTTACAATTTCCGATGCGGAGCTTCGCCTGCTTCACTTTGATCTTGAGCCAAACGTTGTCGCCAACTTGGAATTCCCTAACCGTCCGATGCTTGTCGGCGACGCTCTTTTGTCGACTCCTTGCTGCGAGAATATATCCTCAGACCTCTTCTACCAGCTGCTGCATGTCGGCCAACATTTGCTGCGAAACCTCTACCTTTGACACGGGATTGTGCCAAGTGTCTGGAGTTAGACATTGGTAGCCGTAGTTGATCATGAACGGGCGACATCCGATGATTCCCCGCTTGGTGCTATTATAAGTTTAACTCAACCAAGTGAATATACTCTTCCCACATACTCTGTTTGTTCCGGACATAGTTTCGTAGCATATCTTCCAAAATTACATATGGTCCGATTACGTTTGACCATCCGCCTAAGGATGATAGGGTCGTGCTCATGGACGGCTTAAATGCCCTCAATTGTCGCGAAAAGATCTTGCCAAAAGGCACTCATGAACTTGGTCTCTCATGGGAGATGATCTCTCTCGCATGCCATGGAGCCCAAGATTTCCTTGGTTGTGGCGCCCCTACTCATATACGGTACACTCACCGAGTATACAAACAGAGTTCATCCCCCATACCAGCTCCATGCTAATATAGGGCCCTCCACGTATCAACGCAACCTTGAAGAGTTCCAAAGGAAGAATGAAGGGGTCATTTACCCCTCTCCCTCGGGGCCTACCTAGGCTGCGAGCGTAATATACATGTCGGTGAGTACATACATCAACATCATATGACCATCACGAAGGATGGTTCACCACATATCTCTGCATAGACAAAGATCAGCACATCACATAGGGGATCCTACCCAAGGCTGCGCCACGTGGATGGACCTGACAAGCTTGATCTCCGTGAGGTCATTGCGGCATGAATTCATGGCAATGGATTTGGCTGGCATAAGAACATGGCTTAGGGTAGTCCACTCCATCCGCCCTTCCCGGCACACGCGTTGCGAGTAGGTTGAAGAGTGTTGGGACTGATCAGAGCCCTCACCGGATGCATAGCCAAAGGGGGCTATTCCCCGGGTTGCATCTCCCCGTTCCGATGGGGCGGTGGGGATCACTCCCTCCGGAGATCTACATGCTGACTCAAGGTGACTAGAGGGCCACCGCCCTTATTCGGCTTGAACCCAATGGAGAGTGACGCATCACTCCACGGGTGTCGAGCCCATGCCTTACCCACACTCAGTGGCAAGCCATCAGACCTAGTCCACAATGATCCCCGGTAGGCCTTACACACCAGAGGGATCGTTCAAGAGTCAGGACACGAACCTCCTTATCAACCCGGTCGGCCTTCACCCACAAACTGTGTGTGTGTGGTTCTTTTACACAGGCCGAATTTACAGTGTGCTAAAGAGGCTAGCTAGGAGCATCAACTACCAGGCTTTAAGGTCTCTACCCCCCTTCCCAATACAATGAGTCCACAGAGATACATCATCATACATATCACAGAAGAACTAAAGAACAAGATCTAATCTAAATCACAGAGTTAGGTTCTTTAGTTAGGGCTCGATATCTGGGGATCTAGATGGCTGCTATGGGCAATTTAATAGGCTAAACCTACTGATTCAATGACTGGGAGACAGTTTAGGCTATTAAATTGACAAAATACCTGATCCTTGGCTAGCTCCTCCTGTTCTAAACTCGACCATCCTGCTGAACTGCTAGAAGATGAAGCTAGAAAGGGAAACTAACGAGCCGGGTTCGCCGCATGAGTCTAGGATCACGTTTTTTTTTTTTTTTTTTTTTTTTGAGGGTAAGAATATGATATATATTAATAGGTATTATAATACATATTTCCTATATGTAGGAACCATAAGTAATGAATAACAAGTACCAAATTTAAACAAGGGCCAGCCTTCGTAAGTTGAGACTCGGATCATCCCCAGGATCATCGTCATCTACCCAGTGACATTTGAAGAACATATAGAAGCCTTGAATCCTGCCAATCCTGTCCAAAGCTGTGTTGTAGTAACGTCCAAACTTTCGATGGTGGGCTAAAGCCATAAGTGCCACCTCCAAATTGAAGATGTTCTTTAGTCTGTCCAAAGAAAAGAGCTGCCCACCAAGAGCAATTCCACATCTGTGTTTCCAGATTGCCCAGAGTACTATATTAACCAGTGATGCTGATACTGTGTCTCCATCAGTTACGAGTAGTATCTGAGGCCAAGTACATTGTTCTGATGTAATACCGATGAGAGGACCTGCCCACTTCCAAAAGTCCAGGATCTTGGGACAAAAAAATAGGTGAGAGAGGTTTTCTGTATTGTTGCAGCCAAGTGGGCAGCTATCTATAGCGAGTAGTCTCCTTTGATGGAGCACCTCCATAGTGCTAATTCCACCCTGTAAGGCTAGCCATCTAAAAAATTGCAATCTTTTGGAGCAGATGTTTGACCATGAATTGACTAGTAACTGTGAAGTGAGCATGACGTCCATACCTAATCTGTTAGCAGCCTTTAGGGGGAATTCTGGGCGGAGGAGGTAGTAGATGGTGCTAACAATATATTTCTCTTCCCCCTTGCAAGACCATCTGTCATTTGGGTCGTCCAATCCAGAGAGGGTACTCAAAGTCCTACGTATTTCCCGAAAGATCTTCCTGTCCCCTTCTCCTGCATTCTGAATCATTCCCTTAAAGCGGGACCAGGAAAGCCACCGCACACCATCCCATAGATGTCCAACTGTAATGAACCCTGCTTGTCTCCATTTGGTAAAGATACGAGGATGTGTGAGTGCAAGAGGGAGGCTATTTCGCATCCATATCCGTGTGTTCCAGAAGATGCTTAATTTTCCAGCCTCCCAAGGGGCATCCATTGGTTCAAATAGTTTTTGAACGGCCAACCAAGCCTCCAAAAGCTTTCTCATAACAGGAGAGGTGCTAGCTGTAAAAAAAGGACCCAATTTCATCACTGTAGAACATGACAACATCACCAATAGCTGTAAAGGCTTGCCTTTTAAAGTGCATTGTTGGAGCCAATATTTGACAAAGTGCAGTGCAGGCGAGGTTATACCACACAAAGCTCTCCACACATACTTCCCAGCTAGTGCTTGAGCTTGGGTCTCCAGGTCCTTACATCCTAGTCCTCCATCTTTTTTATCCCTAAACATTTCGGACCAAGCCACCTTGTGCCTACCTTCCCCCCATATAAATTTCCGAATGATGGTTTGAATTTGGCAATAGATACCCTTTTGAGCCACAATGGCTGAGGAATAGTACACATGGGATGCTGCCAGAATTGCCTTCGCAACTGCTATTTTGCATGCTATAGAGAGACCTTTGGCCGACCACAAGTTGACCTTTTTTCTCAGGTTATCTAAAATATGAGACCATTTCCCTTTCAAGTTGTCTGAAAGACCTAATGGTAGGCCGAGTAGCTTGGTACCTTCACCTTTAAGGACTCGAAAGCCAAAAGACGTAATCCTAGGGTCAATATCCTCCTCAGATGGCCATAAAACAGCACATTTTGCCACATTGAGATGAATCCCTGACATTGTTCCAAATGCATCTAGAACTTTGCGAAATGTCGGAAAACTGGAATCATCATACCTGAGAAAGATGAAGGTGTCGTCTGCATATTGCATTATTGTAAGCTTGTCTTGGGAATTCGGTAGCTGTAGATCAGAGATATTACTCTCAGAGACTTCATGTTCCACCATCTTAGTAAGTAAGTTGGCCATGATAAGAAATAGATAGGGTGCAAGAGGGCAACCCTGCCTGATACCCTTACGAAGATCAAAAAGTCCAGATGGCTGTCCATTAATAAGGACTGATGCTGAGGCAAATTTGTTCAAGCCTAAGGCTAGCTCGACAAATAAGGGGTCAAATCCTATGTGTAGCATAATATCCTGTAAACCTTTCCATCGGAGGGAATCATAAGCTTTGCAGAAGTCTAACTTAAGGAATACACATTTCTGCTTTGAGAGTCTACACCAATGCAAGCCCTCTGTAGCCTGCAACAAAATTATCTAGAATATGCCTGTTAGGTAAGAAAGCTGTTTGTTCACTGCCAATAACTTTGTTGAGCATGGGTTTGAGCCGATTGGCTATTATTTTCATAATAACCTTGTAGAGCACATTAGTCAATGCTATAGGTCTCCATTCACCTAGCTTTAGAGGTCTGGCAACCTTGGGGATCAAAGAAATGAAGCCTGTAGATAGAGCCGGATGAAGATATCGGGCCTGCCAAGCTCCCTTAATTGCCTTAACAAAAGCAGGACCAAGGTGGTCCCAAAATTCCACATAAAACTCTGGGGGAAAGCCATCCGGGCCTGGAGATTTTCCTGCTGCCAGGGAGGAGAGAGTTCTGAAGATCTCACCGTCTTCGAAAGCCCGTAATAGGGTCCTGTTATCTGCTTGCGAGATTTTGGTCCCCCATTGTATTTTTGATAGCCAACTTTGAGTTGTGGCATCATACGATGCAGGGAGAATGTCCTCTTTGAACATATTGCTAAAACTGTCCTTCACATATGCGGTAATGCCATCAGGGGTGTCAATGCTGCGCTGCTGCTCATCAGTGAGGGATGTGATACTATTCTCGGCTAACCGGGCCCCCGCAAGTCTGAAAAAGTGCTTAGAGTTCTCATGATCGACTTCTGTATACCACTTAGCTTTGGACCGAACTGCCGCTCCCCTGGCCTCCTCTTCTTCAATAGACTTTGCCCGGCCTTCCAGATCAGCTTCCCAAGAGTGGAGAGTAGCGTTATAGGGATCTAAGATGAGGTCCTGCTTGGTGATTTTGAGTTGATCATATACTTCATTTTTTGACCTCCTAAATTCTCCAGCTCTCTCACGCCCCCACCTTTTGATCCACTCTTTTATATCTCCAATAGCTTGGATCCAAGCCTTCATACTTGGTATCCCTTCCTCTTGATGACGGGATGCAAGAAAGGCACGAAAAGGTTCACAAAAAGCTGATTTGCCAATTAGAGAAGTATTAAATTTGAAGGGAACATTACCCATTCTACGGGCTGAAGGAGCATCCTCAAAGGTAAGCTTTTGAGGAACGTGATCTGATTGAGTAAAGGCCAAATCCCCCTCCACAAAGTATTTGTCAAGGAAACCTGCAGACTTATTGGCAAGGTAAAATCTGTCCAGCAGACAGTAGACCCGGTCGTGCCCTTTTGTTTATTGGACCAGGAGAAAGAAGTGTTCGAAGGTGGGATTAAAGAGAATCCCACATTGTTGAGTAGGGAGGTCCATGAAGCATTCTCCTCAGTTGTCAGATTTCTATGAAGTCCTATTTTCTGGTCCCATATATCTGTCATATTCAAGTCACCACCCAGGAGCCAGTTTTCCACATCCTGTTGAGTAACCCAGGTCTCAATTTCCTTCCACATGATGGCCCTTTCAGCGGGTTTGTTGGATGCATAGATGTTAAGAAGGCCCCATTTGCAACCCATTGTTTCAAGGATTATTGCCTGCCACCTTCCATTTGTACCCTTGAATTGGAGCAGGACGTTTTGTCCTTTCCACAGGAGAGCCGTACCGCCCTTCGTACCTATGGCTGGGCATGTAAAAGAAGCATATTGTCCCCCCATTCAAGTGCCCAAGGATCTAGATTCAAAGTCAGGAAGTCGATGTTCCTGTATGAGGATGATGTCTGCTGACATTGACCTTATAGCTGCAAGCACTCTGGCACGTTTTAACACACCCTTGATGCCCCTCAAATTCCACGATATGACCTTCATGGGAGTTGCATTATTGTTACAAATCGTAGGACCATATCCGTTGTCCCCTTTAGAACCAGGACCCTGAGAGAGTCAACTATGGGTAGCCCACCTTTTTTAACTGTCTTACCCAGCCGTTTTGTAATTGGGTGTGAATAAGGGTGGCGGATAGAGAGTTGCACCTCTCCCAACTGAGGCCAATATACTTTTTTTGATATGTCTCTTAGTTTGATAACTTCAACAATTGTGACCCATGAGCAAAGTTGATGGTGTACCTTTATTTTAATAGAGAGCCCCACCCTTGGATCATATAGATGATTTGGCCTATGCCATAGGTTGCCGTTGTATATTCCTTTTAGCTTGATAGCTCCAACTATTGCGACCCATGAGCAGAGTTGATGGTGTACCTTTATTTTAAGAGAGAACCCCACCCTTAAAATATATAATTGGTTTGGCCTATGCCATAGGTTGCCGTTGTATAATATATAACCTTTTGGGAGCCTATCTTCAGAACATAGACATACACAGCTTGTTACCAGATATGAAAACCTTGCACAGATTTTGAAGAGAAAATATATATTTTGCTTATACATTCCGCATAGATAGTTTCAAGTGTTATCCAAACGACAACACTGTTAGGCCTACACACAGCTTTCCAAAATTATGCAGGCCGCACAACTGTCCGCCAACAGCCTGACGGAATAGGGGCAGTTGCACTTTGCTAGTGCCTAACCGAAACCACAAGTCACGAACTATGAATATTTGATAAAACCATAACCCATTACTTATTTCTTTCTCCAGTAGAACCCCCAACTGATTGCTATCATAAAGAAAACCAAGAGCTAACCTTTGCGTGAGAAGTGAAGGATGGAGCCACTTCCAGATCATGGGAAATACTTGCAACAGTATAATGTTCCTTGCAGAATCACGGTTCATTGCAGAGATCATTTAGAGATCAAAAGTTACTAACCTCTGGTTCCTTAGAAGTTTCTGCCCAGATCGGGCCTCAATACCAGCTTCATCTTCCTTAAGGCCCCCCTCCAGTAGCAACATCCTCCCTTTTTTCTTCTTTCTTGCAGCAAGGGGCTGGTCTATGTCAGCTGATCTTAATCCATTAGCAGTATCTATACCTTGTAAATCAGGGGCCTCATGTGCAGCGTTAACTTGATGAGTTGTATCAGCAGCCAAAAAGTCAGAAGTCATAAGCAAATGAGCGGTTTCATCCTCCTTACCAGGGGGGGTAGCTGCTTGCATCAACCTTGTAGTGGGAGATGGAGCGAGATCTGCAGTGTTAATCAGGGAATTCCCCGTGAGTGGTGGGGCAAAATTCGTATCCATAAGTCTGCTGTCACTTGATGGTTCCTCTGCAGTAATAGGGGTTGGATTGTTGGATGCAGCATAGCCACTGATTTGAGTATTCTGCGTAGCCATATATGCCGGAACAGAGGAGTCATTGGCTACCAAGAGTGTAGTAACCACGCTATCAGATTGAGTGGAGAAACAGCTTGGAGCTGAGCTGGTATTAATAGAGGCAAGACAAGCATTGGTGGCCATTTTATTATCCATATCATCTGTTGCAGGCAGTACTATGCTGGAGGGCAGAGAAGCACGTAGATCATATCCTTGACTGGTCAAAGAAGAGGGAGGAGATATAGGGTCTGGAGGGATGACCAGATTATGTATCTTTGACTGATCCAAGGCTGACTGGTCAAAGATACCAGCCATGGCCTCATGTGGGGGGATGCCAGGATTCTCAACATTTTTCACATGCTGGAATGGAGGAATGGACAAATCCACATGGGGCAGATCAGCATGAGCAGCACGACAAGGATGACTTTGAGAAAAAGATGGCACAGACCCAGAACATTCTCCCCTGTCGTTATGAGCAGCACGACAAGGATGACTTTGAGAAAAAGATGGCACAGACCTAGAACATTCTCCCTTGTCGTTAGAGTAAGCAAAGCCTGACAGACCAGTAGATTGGGCTCCTAGTATTACTGCACAAATCTGCTTGCCTTTAGGAGCTTGGACAGCAGGAGCATGGGATCTGGGAGTAGTGGTCGTTAAATGAACATGATTGGGTGCAGGTGCATGGGATCCAGGAATAACGATCGTTAGATTATCAGTCAAGGTGCAACCAAACTTACCCATATCACAATTAATTCCTGCATGTAATCTAACTCCACAAACCGCACAGGGAATGGGAAGTCCAGTGGCAAGAATTTGGAAGCTAATATTTTCATCAAAGTATCCCGAAAATTGAATGAAATCAGGAATAGGCTTGAGAAGGTCTACTGAAATACAGATTTTGGGGGCCTCGTCTAGCCTATTATCCATGCAAACATACTCTCCAAGTCTAGAAGCAATTATCTTGAAGGACGGTTCATTCCAGTATTCTGGGCTTAGGTCCGAGAGAGAGATCCATATAGGAGAGGGCATCAGGTCGAAATGCTCGGAATTCAGCCCTATATCTTTGTAGGAAGAACTTCCCATGCTGTGAGGAGAATAGCCCTTTACGGAAGAGAGCATCGGTTTCCTTCGTGGTGGTTGCAGTCAGCAGGAAATAAGTATTCCCCAACATTTGAACTTTGATCTCTGTCTTCGTTCTGCAGACTCTTTCAAGAGTTTTTTTTATCTCAAGCCGACTTGGGCTGCCCCTACAAACTTTGCCAATGAGGCCAAATTTTTCAAAGAAGCAGATCTTATCTGCTACAACTGCAGTGTGTAGAGAGATTTTGCCTTGAGGGCTGGTTGTCCCTCCTTTAGACAGAGGAGGAGCGGAGTTAGGGGCAGACACTTGGGCAAAGGTCCTGCCATCTAAGCAGCCAGAAGAAAGCTTATTGGAGGTATGGGCAGGAAGAGCAAGGGGCCTGCCAACTAAGCCCCCAGTAGAGATCTCACTGGAGAGCTCGTCGGGATGAACTTTCTCCATTTAATATAGCTCAAGAAGGAACTCAGCACCAAGAAAATCACACTGGACCACTAGAGAGTGTCTTGGGACAACAAAATAGTCCCCAAATATAAAGTTTCTGATAGATCTTCGAGCCTCCAACTGTTCTCCCAAAATAACTATGCCCCCAAGGCACCTGAACTGGTCTTGATGTAATACTCCGTGGTCAAGAATTGTGGACCAAAGTTCACCCACGGGGCCTCTAAGAATTCCCCAAAAGAGATGTGTAAAATTCACCAGAACAATAGATCTGTAGATGAACTGAGCTGAGTTTGGGGAGCTAGCTGTAGACAGTTCTGAGGGCTGGCTGCTTGGAGAGTTGGGAGTGATAGATGACGAGTCAAATGGAGCAGGTGAGGGAAGATTGGTCACAGGAGATCTGAGAGCAGGAGGTGGAGAGTCCAGGGGATAGGGAGGAGATGCAGAGTTCACAAGAGATGGTAGATCGATGGGGAGAGGAGGGGGCAGTGAGCTTATAGTAGGGAGAGGCTAGTCAAGAAAGGAGAGAGAGGGTTCCATCTATGAAGGATCATTTGGCGATTAGTCTCCCAACTTTTAGACTGTATATATTTCCAAATAAGTAGACTCAGCCGTAGCAGAACAAAGTGTTCGGAATTTAGAGAAACATGGATGATCGGCTCCTAAATAAGCAACTTTCCATTCAAGAACAGCAGCCTGGAGATCAGCAGCCTGGAGATCAAAGGATATGGAACCAGCTTCTTTTGTAAAAAGATGATCAGGGAAGAGATGCTTATCCAGCAAATGTGACCACAGTGCCGAGGAAGAGCCCTCTAGCCAGCCACAAAATACCTCCTGTGCCTTGAAGCCGATAACAAAGTATTTGCTCAAAGGGACTGAAGGAGGAGAGCACAGAGATGTTTGCAGATTGGAGCAAATTATAGATAAAGGAAGTGGACGACCCATTTGAAGGCAGCAGGAAAGGGAGCACTCATTTCAGAGGACGGTACTGAAGGGAAGCAATAAATTGGAGCAATAGATTGCCTAGGTCATCATTGGAGAGAAGGCTGAGTAGCTGAGCGTGGTTGATTGTGAAGACAAAAAAAGAAGGATTAAGAGGATTGCGAACAGTTTCATGCAGGTTTGCATGTAACAGAGAGACAGGCCGGCATGTGTGACGTGAAGACTAAAAATAAGGAAGTGACTGAAAAAGAGACAGTTGCAGCAATCCCATCATTCAGAATGATCAGAGAGTTGAATAATTGCCAAGGCAGCTGATAGATTTAGTAGACCTTGACCCGAATCTTGCCTACAGCCCACTCACTGAATATATCAAAGATCCCAATAGGAGGAGCGTCTCTGTCGCCCACATAATCCCCCAGCCAGCTTTCAACCAGTTCAATAGGGTTGTCGGGGGTTACCTCAGCTTCTCCTATAAAGAAGTGATCCGGAAATATTTGTTCTTCAAAAAGAGCTTCCCAGAGCTCAATAATGGGGCCTTCGAGCCAGCCACAGAGGTAATGATCTTCGTGAATAATAATGATGAAAAGTCTGGCTTGCTTCGGCTTTCTGGGCTGCAGCAGAGGCGTAAGGGGAAGGCCCATGTAGCAGCTAGGGAAGGGGAATATTAGGCTTGCCCTTACCAGGGCTAGCCAGAGAAACCAGCAGCACCCCTTCAGCCGACCGAATCAGTGAGACATCGAGGAGAGATGATCAGCTTGGATGTGGCAACGAGGAACTGGCATGGCCTAAACCCCAAGCACCTTAGTAAACAAGCGCCTTAGTAAACGAGCGCCCCACTCTGCACTTTTTTCAATCAGATGGCTTCAAGGTCACTCGGCCTGGGATGCGGGTTTGACTCCTGGAGCAAGTAAAACAGAGCCCTAAAATGCTATGAACGAAAAATGGCAAGTTAGGTTTTCTCTTACCTAAATAGACAAAGGGTTAGGGCTAGGGTTTCCCATTATCCCTTTAAGCATGTGGGATAATTGGGTGTGGCCCACTTGCCTTTAATAACTAAGTGGCATAAAGTGTCCACATGGGTAAGTGTGTACACTTAGATAAATGTGCACATGGGTAAATGTGCACATAAATACAAGTTGCCCCCTAGGGTGCTACCTGCTTGGCTACACGTCGGCGTACACGTCAGTCGGGGTGGCGTGTACGCGTGACGAGGTAGTACAGTATACGTCCTAGGACCGTATACTGTGCTGGAACGTCACATTCTCCCCACCTTGAAATGATGCTGTCCGTAGCATCGTGGGTCTCCCCACCTTAGAATCTTCTTAACCTACAATCAACTTGATGCATACAATTTATTATTATTATACTTACACAATTATTAGGATTACCTTAAAGTAATATTAAAACATTATTACGTCATTACATTATCAAGTAACTTATCAATTCGTAATTTCATTAAAACAAGGTACTTATTAGTCTCCTTATCACAATATCAGAATTTAACAAGTTTATATACATTTATTTTTCGAGGTACTCTTCATTCCTTGCAACACATTCCAACAAAATTTGTGTTGCAAGTCTTCGTAGCTCGACCTCCTTGCCCTCCAATATTTTTAAAACATTACTAGGACATTACATTATTCCAATAACTTATCAATTTATAACTCTATTAAAGCAAGGTACTTATTAGCCTTACTTAATACGACATTTAAGTTTATCAAGATTTAACAATTTCATATACAAAATTTACACTTCCAAGGTACTCTTCATCCCTTGCAACACATTATAACAAAATTTGTGTCGCAAGTCTTTGCACCTTGAAATCCTGCATTAATTTTACAATATCTATAATTACATACTTACTATCTTACACAAGATTTAAGCGATTAGTTTCAATGGTAGAAATCACAACTACTCTAGAACTATCTATACAAGTGCTCGTGATGCGACTCCCCGCCGGTTCTTCGTTCTCATTGGCCTCCTGGATTCAGACCACGCTAGAATATTAATGTAAAGTTGGTTATAAGGGAACCACCCCATCTATCTACATGAATGCATGACTAATCTCCCGGCGTAGGAAGAGGATGCTTCTTCCATCGTGGCCGTGGAGACAGTGCCCTATAATGCCTATATGCCGCTCATGCCTACACCTTTAATTGCCTAAGACGTGGAGGATAGGGTCCTTCCCGTATTTGGGCGTGAAGGATAGGGTCCTCCCCGTATGCATTGACTAGAGGTGCTTTTCTATCAATGCATTCCTGAATGACCTCTTATCTCTCGAGGTCGTCTACTTCCGTGGGACGGAAGTAGACTTTTTAATCTACCTTCCTACTCATCCAAGCAAGACCGCGGTCATGTTTACAATGACATTACACCACGTCCTAGAGATCACCGTAGTGGTCCCATCATCGGTAAATACGCATGCAACCCATACCTAGCATAGGCTGCATGCGTAGATTAACTTGAAACCTGCATGATTTCTGTTGGCTCCTTTAATGCATGCGATTAACATAATTACCCTAAGGTAATATTTATAAATTAACATTATCATAGTATCGGATACATTACTTCCGATAGTACAATTATATTTACTCTAAGCTTTACAATATTTAACGACTTTTAGATCGCGATTATTTAAACAATAACCCTGATTTAGACCTATTGTTACATAGACAAAGTTTTAATTATCATACACAAGAATTAGATGTGCTTCTTATTCTCTTCCTTGGGTCCTGCATTACCCTTGGAAGTATATCCCTAAGATGCACTTAAGTATATCTGAATTCGATTTTCTATTTATATTTATAAGGACCCCGAGGTCATGTAGCTAACCTTGGAAGGAATTGCATCCTTGCGAAGGATTAATTAACATGCTACCTCACATTATCGTTGTTATTTAACTTATTTCTCTATGATACATATACGTACGGCAACTTCTATGCAGTTATTAGGATCTATATTTAACTTATCAATAAGACACCTTAAAGCTTATTATACATGGGCACACCTTACCTAAGGCTAGGACGCATCCACCCATTGAGCCGGCGTGGGGTAATTTGGAGATGACTTTATCGTTGCATTGCTCCCATATTTTTGCTCCACTTCATTGGTGTAGTTAGCTATCACGTCAGTCTCGCACGTTGAAGGCCTCCTGTTCATTCGCTTCGGCCATTGCCAGAGTGAACTCTATTCTACGGGTCGGTCAATTCGATGCAAGTACGTTCAATCATAAGATTGAGCCCTCCCACTTTCTTCGAAAAGAAAATGGTCCTGCACCCCTTCAATGACGTTGTACACAATGTCATATCTATTCTCTCCCCTTAAGAGGTTATATGCTTCTTACTTAGCGCATTAATTTACTAGCCTTAGCTAGCATATATAACCATCTAAGATGGATGCACATATTATGTTGTCATTTATTTCAATATAGTTATGGGTTACCTACTTAGTTAGAACGATTCTAAACCATCAAGGTTTTATCATCATGACAATTCCTTTTGTCTCAAAAGACTATTTGATTACTATAATTCTTATTTTAGATGTACCTTGCATGTACTATTCTTTTATATTCTAGAGATTCCCCCTTTCTTAGTTATTTAAACTCTTGGAATATTCCTACCAATCGAATTGATGTCATCGTAACAAGTTGGCCGGACTTGCTAGATTACTTCTTTTCTTTCGGTTGGATTATTCTTTTGGAGGTAGTAGATTTATACATGGTCGACAATTATCCTAGTAATGATTCCTTCTTAGCGAGGTGATCAATCTCGCCAAGTGGTTTCAATATGTTGGATGTCTGTTAACAATCGTGTATAATTTTAGTTACTCCTATGCGTTTCCTTCCCAATACTTGACGCGTAGCTCAATATTGGGGCAATCCTTTCAGCGAGAATATCTGGAAATGCCTTCTAATCCCAATATGGATGTTACCGTCCATACATTTAACCTACTAGGCCCCATGGCCTTAGATCCTCGAGCTTGCTAGAAGCTCATCCACTCGTTGCTTGCTTGAAGCAGTAAGGTAACGTTCTTCCGAGTCGCTCGATACTTCAGTCTCCTTGACGGTGGCTCCTCTTTGATGTAGAGGCTGGAGGCTTTGATGGCGTAGTTGATCACTTGAATCTTCCATGCTGCTTTTCAAAAGCCTGAAGGTGGCGCCGTTGAAAGAGAACTCTTTGTCTTGGCAGCTAAAGGACGACTCTGTATCCGATATTGTTTCTTCGACTCCATCGACGTCTCATGCGTCAAGTCCTCTTGTCGTTATCGTGTTGCCCGAAGAGTGTTGACGATGTTGATTGCTTCACCCCTGCAAATTGCCTGACATCTCTTCCTTTGATCTGTTACGCTATGGGAGGGAAGGAATAACAAGGGAACTATATATGCAAAGCATATAACTTACATAATTACAATTACTACTAGAGCTATTAGGTCCCCCTTGTGCCTCCCTTCGAGTTGCACACCTACTCCTTGGCAATGTCATCGGTGTTCCTCCCGGTGCAATGGTGTTGACGATCTATATCCTCCTATTTGTACGTCAGCTCGTACTCTGGGGTAACCTGTTGATATAGTTGGGCCCTCCGTGGTTTGTCGGCTATGG
Organism: Isoetes taiwanensis; assembly: GCA_021234155.1. Taxonomy (NCBI): domain Eukaryota; kingdom Viridiplantae; phylum Streptophyta; class Lycopodiopsida; order Isoetales; family Isoetaceae; genus Isoetes; species Isoetes taiwanensis. The sequence goes on along the minus strand of JAJEKV010000105.1, from coordinate 2,598,937 downwards.
CACAACACGCTTTGCATCACATTCTAACTAAAGGTGTGCTGGTCGTTGATGCTTCGACATTTCGGTCTGCTTCTTGATCCTGTTCTCGGGGGGTAATTGTTCCCCCCTTCATGATACTTGAAGCTATTTGGAGGCGTCTCTTGAGGCTGTGCGCGATTCCTTTGGCTATATTCCTCTGGAGTTTTTCTCTTCTGCAGTTGTTCTTTGAATCATCGATCCTTGGGTTCACCAAGTTGCATGCAAGTCCGCGTGCAAGTCATCGGCTCGGCTCGCCTAGTTGCTTCTCCCTCGAGCTTCCAATCTTACTTGTTTGATCCCTTCGATCACATGGCTTGGATGTTGTCATGTTCTACAGTGCTATGCCGTCTTCTTGTCTTGAGGTACCCTCCGGTGGCTTTGATTGTGCTCGTCAGTTTTGATCCTCCTGTTGCCTCTAGGGAGCTCGTGGAAGAAGTCGGTTGCTAGCACTTCTCCAACTTTCAGTTCCTGACCTTTGTCCCTCTATGCATGTCGGTCTCTCTGGCAAGTAAAGCATCATGGCTCTCCTCCCTGCTGGCTATGTTGTCGGGATGATGGATCCTTATATCTGCGCAGCTTGACCCTTGAGTTGAAGAAGTACCTGCCTTAGATATACTCTTGTCGTTGAATAGCCTGGCTATTATCTTGAACTCTCTTTTTGCCGAAGGTGCTTCAGTTGCTATCTTTGTCGTTAAGGTGTCGAATGCTTCTACCTTGGGCATTTGATGTGCCACATGTCGGAGATACGATCGGCTTCTTCTCTTCTAAATACTGGTAGGAGTCTGACGAAGCCATCACCTAGTTGTTGAAGGCATATCTCCTCGTCACGGTGCCTTTCGTAAGTGCATCTCCATCTAATACACATGTCATAGCGCATCACCCTATATTACCACAAGGTGGAATTATGGTCGTCGAGATGTTGCCTTTTTAGTTGGCTCGTTGATGTCGGGTTGTTCCTCCTTCTATTGTTGAGGCCACTCGTGTCATAAGTTTGTCAAGTGTTGCCGCTGCCACAAGAGGTAGTGTTGCGCCCTGACGATGTCCTGGTGCAGCGCTGATGATCTTGACATGACCGGTGTTGTCTCTTATTCTGACATTGGGTGGACGAGCGGTCTTCTACTTGAGGGCACTTCCCGAAGTGTTTGGAGTCGAAGGTTTGCTTGGGCTCTGGTAGTTTCTCCCTCGTACTTGCTCTTCCATTTTGATCTTGGGCTATAGTTGTGCTTCCTTGCTTCCTCATTTGGTAGTCGAAGTGAAGGAGCTTCCTGATCTAAGCGCTAAATCCGTAAAACATGACTCTAAACTCATGTTTCTCCACTATATATGTGAACACCCGAGACATACAATAGACATATACGCATTTACATTGGGATTTTAATTCATCCACTTTTCCAAAACAACTACGAAGATCTACTTAAATGTTTATACTCTTTTAGGGTTTCCCCTCCTCCTATCGCGTTTAATTCTTCGGTTTTGCTGCATCTTCTTCGTTCTGGTTGACTCCGGGATTCCTTGAGATGCTGCTACTATTGTTGAGCTTCATGCCTGATCCGAGCTCGTCACCTTGAAGAGTGTTCGTCGATGTGATCCCTTGAAAAAGATGCTCCTCCTTAATGTGTATGTCCGTCGTAAGGAATGCGGTGACCGCTCAACGTCCCTACATGCGGTGTATCGTTGCAAGGTTGTCGATGTGCGGTGCCATTGATCGCTTGAGTAGAATCACCTGGCTGTTGCAGTCGGGCATGCTTGAATGTCTTCGAAGCTCTGAGATCATGGTCGGTAGGCAGGCATTGCCATTCCTCCGCAGGTTGAATTTCTGAGTGCGACTCCTGTTGCTTGGGCTTTGCTTCATTCCGAGGTGCTTCTCCTGTGCCTGGAAGTGTGGTCATCTCTATTGCACCTACCATAGCTCCTTCTGGTCGCTTTTGCGTGATTTGTACCTGCTGGCTAGGTCGTCTCCTCTGTCCTTTGGGTCCTATCCATTCGAGTCTCGCACTCCTTGGCTGACATAGTAAAGTCGTCCTTCCTTTGGTTTCTAGGTGTTTCTGGATCCGGAATTCTTGTTCGAGCAGAATATTCTCCTCCTTGATCTTACCCCTAATGCTGATATAGGCCTTCAAGTCGGAGATGTTCCTTCCTGATATGCGTCTCCTCCACCTCATGGTCTCCTACTTTTTGGAACCGATGAAAGTTCTCCTGCTGGTGCAAGGGAGCTGGAAACTCGTCCTGGTCAGCCTTAAGTGCTTTGTGGTTACCTAGCTTGGTTGCTCCTTTTGTTGACGTTGCATGACATCGCTTGAGCTGCTGGGCTACAAGGTCGTGGTGGTCTTCCCTTCGGCTTCTATACGCTCCTGTGTCGCCATGACTTCTCTCCTCGATGGAAGATTATGCCCTCTGGCCCTAGCTCGTGATGCTAATGTGACATCGATGTCTAACGTCTTCCTGCACCTGTATTTTGTTGCCTTGCGTTCTTCCATTTGAAACTCATGTGCGTCGAGTTGGTGACGGCGTCGAGATCCTCTTTCTGATGTGAGCTCATGGACGTGGTAGCCGGGAGGTTGACATCTAGAAGATTCTTGATGCCGTTGGTTACCAAATATTCTTCCTATTTGATGAAGATTGATGCTAGGCCAGTGGTGTCCTGTTCTACTCGTTTATCGGTTGAGGTGTTTGTCGTTGTGCTTCCCTCTCTTGGGTCTGTCTTTTCGGTCTCCTCTCCTTATCTGTCTGTACATCGGCTGGGTCCTCGATGTCTTCAAGAAGTTGCGCCTCTAGCTCTTCTGTGGCTCTGGCCCTGTACTTCGAAAGCAATGCTCGTATATTCTAGAGTCTAAGGGTCTACTTGAAGGGCTCTCCTATAACATTCTGGGCTCTATAAGCAAGCAAGATGGCTCGAGCAGCATTACTGGAGACATATCTATAATCTCCAAGTCTATGGACATTAGGATGTGTGGTATGGCATGAAATGAGGGTTGTTTTGCAAAACCTCCATGATGTTTGAGGCATACTCTAAGGTCCTAGCAAAGTTGGTTTGGGGGAGTCCAATCTCTACACATGGAGTGACTTGGGCAGCTCTAGACTCTAGCTCCTTTCAAGGTATCCTGGCAATAGGGAGTGTCAATGTGGCGGCTGTATAAGTCAAACTCTATTAGAAGGACACAGAATTAGGTCAAGGTTTATGCCTTTGGCATGAGCAGAGGTGATGTTCCAACAGTTGGACTTGGGTTGCTATGCTGAGGTCTAGATGACTATAACAAAGGGGTGTTCTTGAGCACTTCTATCTATGAGTAAGGCATCAGCTTTGAGCCGAGAGCAATACTTGTGAGGTACTAATGGGTTATGCTTCTATTTACAAACAAACCACAGTTTGGAAAAACAATTCAAGGGTTTGAGCAATTTTGATCATTTTGAGCTGGAGTTTGGATTCTAGGCTGTCTAACGGTCCTATTGCAACAAATTTCAGGCAATTTGGAGCTCTGTAGCTCAAGTTATGGAGGTTCAAAGTTTGGAGGTCTCACACATTGCGCCCAGGTCAAAACTTGGAGTCTTGGTTTTGCTCCTGGCGCGACGTGTGAGACATCTGCCCTATCTTGGTCAAACTTGTCCAATTTGGGTGATCTAAGGGTCAAATTATGCTAGTCTCATTGAGTAGGCAGAATGGACCCCTTACTTGGTCGATTTGGAGGTGTTTTGGTCTAGTTTGGACATGGTCTAGGTATGAAGGTCTCACACGATGCGCCCAGGTCAAAACCTAGAGTCTTGGTTTTGCTCCTGGCGCGACGTATGAGACATCCTCACTACTTGCTCTAAAAATGTCCAATTTGACTGAAACAAAAGCCATTACTTGCTAATTCAACTTAGTTAAGTACATTTATACACATAATCTACTCGAAAACACTTTGTATTAAACAAATTTTATCATTTACAAAATTAATAAGGCTCTCCTTTGATATGACTGGCCAAGTGCATATCTTTCTTCATTAAGGTTACCCTTTTTTTGCGTGTACCGTGCATGCTGTTGCATCTTCAAAATGTTGGACCAGCTTCTGCTCTGCTGCTTCTTGAACCTTGGTCTCCTGCTCTCGTTCTGTCCTCTCCTCTTCCTGTGTCTCTCGCTCTATCTGCTCGTACACTTCTTGGGTCTAATATACAAATCTAACTAATTCTGACCTTAAAACTCGCTCTAGCGTCTTACCCTTTTAAAATTCATCAAGTATTAAGGTGATTAGGGCCTAATGTCTCGCACGTTGCGCCCAGGGCAAAACCTGGAGTCTTGGTTTTTGCTCTGGCGCGACGTGTGAGACCTTCTTGCCTTAGAAAGATTTGGCTCACTGTTTTTAGTCTTTTTATGTTCCAATTCGCCTAATTGTTACTAGCTTAGCATATACTACAAAAAATGAGAAAAAATCTTCCCACTTTTTTGAGGTTTGAGGATCCTATCAAGTTAGTACTACTAGGAGCATGGCCAGTGCTTTGCTCTTGGTCTCCAAGAACATTGCTCTGATACCACCGTGACGTCCCCTACTCATATACGGTGCACTCACTGTATACAAACAGGAGTTCATCCTTCATACCAACTCCATGCTAATATAGGGCCCTCCACGTATCACTGCAACCTTGAAGAGTTCCAGTGGGAAGAATGAAGGGGTCATTTACCCTGTCTCTCTCAGGGCCTACCTAGCTGCGGAAGCGTAATATACATGTCAGTAGTTCATACATCAACATCATATGACCATCACGAAGGATGGTTCACCACATATCTGCATAGACAAAGATCAGCACATCACATAGGGGATCCTACCCAAGGCTCAGACACAGGGATGGACTGACAAGCTTGGGTCTCCAGAGGTCATTGCAGACAGAATTCATGGCAATGGATTTGGCTGGCATAAGAACATGGCTTAGGGTAGTCCACTCCATCTGCCCCTCCTGTGCATACTTTGCAGAGTAGGTTGAAGAGTGTTGGGACCTGACTGTAGCCCGCCGGATGCATAGCCAAAGGGGCTATTCCTGGGTTGCATCTCCCCAGTTCCGATGGGGCAGGTAGGGATCACTCCCTCCAGAGATCTACATGCTGACTCAAGGTGACTAGAGGGCCACCGCCCTTATTCGACTTGAACCCAATGGAGAGTGACGCATCACTCCACGGGTGTCGAGCCCATGCCTTACCCACACTCAGTGGCAAGCCATCAGACCTAGTCCACAATGATCCCCGGTAGGCCTTACACACCAGAGGGATCGTTCAAGAGTCAGGACACGAACCTCCTTATCAGCCAGTCTGCCCCCTTCACCCACAACCAGGTGTGGTTCTTGTACACAGGCCGAATTTACAGTGTGATAAAGAGGCTAGCTAGGAGCATCAACTACCAGGCTTTAAGGTCTCTACCCCCCTTCCCAATACAATGAGTCCACAGAGATACATCATCATACATATCACAGAAGAACTAAAGAACAAGATCTAATCTAAATCACAGAGTTAGGTTCTTTAGTTAGGGCTCGATATCTGGGGATCTAGATGGCTGCTATGGGCAATTTAATAGGCTAAACCTACTGATTCAATGACTGGGAGACGGTTTAGGCTATTAAATTGACAAAATACCTGATCCTTGGCTAGCTCCTCCTGTTCTAAACTCGACCATCCTGCTGAACTGCTAGAAGATGAAGCTAGAAAGGGAAACTAACGAGTTGTTCGCTCAGACAGAGTCTGGGATGCGGGTTTGACTCCTGGAGCAAGTAAAACAGAGCCCGACAAAGGGTTAGGGCTAGGGTTTCCCATTATCCCTTTAAGCATGTGGGATAATTGGGTGTGGCCCACTTGCCTTTAATAACTAAGCGGCATAAAGTGTCCACATGGATAAGTGTGTACACTTAGATAAATGTGCACATGGGTAAATGTGCACATAAATAAATGCACACACCTTGCAAGTTGCCCCCTAGGGCGCTACCTGCTTGGCTACACGTCAGCGTACACGTCAGTCGGGATGGCGTGTACGCGTGACGAGGCAATACAGTATACGTCCTGGGATCGTATACTGTGCTGGAACGTCACATTGGTGAAGAGCTTCGCTGTATCCATGGCTGTGTCGGTAGTCCTGCAAGGCACGAAGTGTGCCATCTTCGACAACTTGTCGACCACAACCATCAAGGCATCTTTCCCTCTTACTGTCCTCGGGAGCCCTGTTATGAAGTCCATACTGATGACCTCCCACTTAGCGTTCGGCACCGCTAAAGGTTCCAATGCTCCTGGGATTCGAAGTTGCTCTGCCTTCGTCTGCTGACACAGCTGACATTCCTTGATGTAGCGAGCTATCTGCTTCTTCATCCCTGGCAATAATAGCTGCTGCGCACTTTGAAATATGTCTTCATAAAACCTGCGTGGCCAGCTATTGGACTGTTGTGGGTGTCGTGGAGAATCAACTTCCTCGCCCCTGATGATTCAGACACACACAACTTGTTCTTATGGTACAAAAGGTTACCTTCCTTCTTAAAAGTTTTGAAGGCGTCCCTCTCCTTATCTGTTCTTGTCTCTTTGCACAAGCTCGCCCACACTTCCTTGAAGTCTGCATCTGTCGGCAAGGTTTCTTCGATCTTCTTTCCGAAATCGCTGGTGAGCATCGAAATTGCATTGCAGTGCAGCGCATCTGCTACCACATTGAGCTTCCCCGGCTTATAAACTATATCAAAGTCATATTCTTCGAGGAACTCCATCCATCTTCGTTGCCTCAGGTTGAGATGTGGTTACGTGAACACGTATTGGAGACTCTGATGGTCTGTGTCCAACTGGAACTTCCTCCCCAACAGGTAGTGCCTCCAAATTCTTAGTGCTCTGACAACTGCAAGCAACTCTTGATCATGAGTCGGGTAGCGCGTTTCGGCGTCGTTCATCTTCCGAGAGTCATAGGCCACTACTCGCTCTTCCTGCATCAGCACTGCACCTGTGACAATCTTACTTGCATCCGTCGCCACAAGCTTGTCCTTATCTGGGTCTGGTAGGGCAAGACGGGGGCGGTTGTCAAAGCTTCCTTCAACATCTCAAATCCTGCTTGGGCCTTCTTCTGCCAGTGATCTGCCCAATCCTTTACTTTTTCCGCCCTCGTCAAATCTGTTAGTGGGGCCGCTATTTTTGCAAAGTCCTTCACAAACTTCCTGTAGTACCCTGCTAGGCCAAGAAAGCTTCTGACCTCATGGATATTCTTCGGCGCCGGCCACTGTATGACTGCTTCAATCTTGGCAGGATTCGAAATCCCCTCCGATGAGATCACATGACGCAGGTATTCCACCCTCTCCGTTGCGAAGTGGCACTTCGACAACTTAGCGTACAACTGGTGCCTCCTTAGCTTCTCAAGCACTTTCCTTAGGTGTTGTACGTGTTCTTCCAGGGATCTACTATACACCAGAATGTCATCAAAGAATACTATCACAAAAGTATCAAAGAACTCCCTGAAGATGTCGTTCATGAGCCTCATGAACGTTGCTGGGGCGTTTGACAAGACAAACGGCATTACGGTGAACTCGTAATACCCATACCTGGTCCTGAATGCTGTTTTGTAGACGTCTTCTTCCTTAATCCGGATCTGATGGTACCCCGACCTCAGGTCTATCTTGAAGAAGAGCTTCGCCCCTTGGAGCTGATCCATCAGGTCGTCCGATCTGAAGAGTACATACTTATTCTTGATGGTGTGCTTGTTTAGCTGCCTGTAATCTATGCACATCCTCAAGCTCAGTGTTGCAAAAATACGCGTATTTTATAAAATCCTCACGTACAGTACCATTCCGTACGTACTGTACGTACATATAAAAAATACCTTAAACGTTCTTTTATGGCATAAATACGTGCCCCTTTTGTTTTCATCTAAAACCATATACTAAGAAAAAAACAAGTCTAACAAACCCTAGCAAATGTCGAACCCTAACGAAACCCTAGCAAAGGTCGAAGCCTCCTGCTTTCCTCGCTTGCCGCCGCCGTTAGTCCGAGAGCGATTCAGTGGTGATTGCAAGTTGCGTGGAGGCGATTCCTTAGCATGTAGTAGGCGTGTTCTAATACTTCCAGTAGCTCAAGATGTTAAGGGAAATGCATTCGGGCCAGTACTGATCGAAAAAACAGCTAAGCCAAGAACAGAGAAATGATACTGGAATGCTGGGAGAGCTCCTGTAGCTGAGCAGGATTGTGAACGCTGTTACGCTAGTAAAAGTAAATTTTATTTGGTATTATTTCCTGTTGTCTTATTTGTTAAGCTAGGCGGCCTCTGTTGGTATTTAAAATAACACATGCTACTAGGAAATGGCGACTCCGCAGACCCAATCCAAGTGCAAATTTGATGCCCTGATAAGAAAAAAAGAGGAATGGAGAACTAACCAGCATACACAGTGGACTCATATTGAGTGAAGCCTAATGCCTTATTTATATTTTATCTGCATAAAGTTGTGTTTTTGGTTCTTCAATTTTGTCTCTGATTTATTCCCTCTTCATTTATAGGTAATATCTGTTGCAGCCCTTCTGCAGAGGCTGTGTTTACTTATGCAGTCGAAAGGAGAGGTTTGACACAGTATCTTCACATTGATTCAGCCGGCACTATAGACTATCATGAGGCATGGTCTCTAGCTATATGCATAAATATTTCAATCTTCTTTGCCAAGTAAAAAGAAGCTCATTTTTATTTACTTAAAAGGGAAATCCAGCTGACCCCCGAATGAGAGCTGCAGCCTTGAAACGAGTAATCAATGTCACTTCTATTTCAAGGCCAATTTGAGGAAACCATTTGCACTTGATGTGCAATCTAAGGTATGTTCCAGAACCCGTAGAAGCATAATTATTACTCAGGAAATTTTAGGGGTTAGACATTCAGTTAATCTAGGTGATCGTTGTGAAAGTGGAATGCTGGTTTTAGATCTAGACATTGCTCCTGGATTTTGACACTTGAGTCTTTTTTCAGTGTGTTTAAGCAAAAGTATCAGAATAGGCATGAGATTATTAAAGTCCCAGGTAAGGCATCTTATACTTGCAATGGAACTGGTTGTTGTGCACAGGTGAGTAGTAGTACTGAAACAAAGAGTTTATGCACGGGTTGTGGAGCAGATTTGTCTTTGAAATCAAAATCGAAGACCAAGAACTCTGCAGCTGAAGAGAATTCTCTTTGCAATCATTGCATCAAGGTGGTACTTGCTTTTCGTGCATGAAACGTCCATGAGTGGTTCATTACTTTTGCTCACTATAGTTGTGATCTATTTTCAGCTCTACAAATCAAAACAGTATTGTGGCGTATGTAAGAAAGTCTGGCATTTTACAGATAAGGGTGAAGATAAGGGTGACTGGGTAAATATTTAAAATCTTGTTTGATCCATTTTTTTAGCAACACCGTGGTGCTGACACTGTTGTGCAACAGGTTCAATGTGATGAATGTGAAATATGGGTTCATGCTAAATGTGATGAGATCAGATCAGTGGCAAGCACATGAAGGTAATGTATGGAGCATATTTTGAGATTCATTTGAGATGTATCAGGTTCAGGTCATCATGAATGATTGAATTAGGCCACCATTTCTCCATGTACATTAGAATTATCTATCAAGTCATCACGAATTATTGAATTAGATCAACGTTTCTTTATGCATACATATGTTGGCACAAATTATATGATAATAAATCTGTGTTGCGATTTTTTTATTCTGCACATAAGCACGAAAATAGGGTACATGTTGTTTTTGTTGTTGCGCTGCTGCAGCAGCAGCATTATGTGCAGCAGCAGCATTATGTTGTCATTGTTTAATTTGTCGTTCTTGCATTCACATTGGCTGGCTGCTGTGCATAAGTCAGAATTTTGGAGAAACATCAATTCCCTGGTGTCTTTATTACAGGTGCAGCTTATGTGTAGCTATTGTCGGAAGTACAAGGATTTTCTGTTCTACCATTTAATTTGAGTTGTACTCCAACAGTCCGAAATGCCACCAAAGGCTTCACAATTATGGGATAAGTATTGTAATAATGTAAAGATAGCACACGGGGGTGACAGAAAATGGAAATGCAAGTTTTGTGGCCGGGATATGGTTGGCACAAAGACAAGGTTAGTAGCACATTTGGCACAGGTCAAAGGAGAAGGAGTAAGCCCTTGTCCGGATGTTTCAGAAGAGGCTAAGAAAGAAGCTCTTGAAGAGCGTTCCAAAAAGAAAATTGGTGCTGCTGCTAAAGTTGCAGCAGCCTCAACTGCTATTCCTTTTGACCATCCATTAGCTTCAGAAGTTAATATGTCAACTTCCTTGCCGTCAAGCCAAACTCTCATGCGCCAATCCGATTGCGAACAACAAACACAGTATGGCAATTCTAGTAGGACAGTTGGAGGATCTGAAGAAGTAACAAATTGTAGTGTTAGCGTGGCCAACCAACTTAATAAGAGGCATGTATTTCTGATGCAAAAGAGGCAGCATGCTAACAGGTTGGAAATTCGATGTTTAGCCTTAGCAAACCTACCGTTTTACCTTCTCAGAATGCCATGTTGGCGAGAAATGCTAGAGGCCTTTTCTGAAATTGGCTCAACACATTCTGGCTTGACATATAAGGAAGCAAGGACATCTGCTCTACGTACCGAATACGCTTTAACCAAGGCTAAAACTGATAAGATCAGTGCCTTGTGGCCAAAGTACGGGTGTACAATTCTTACTGATGGATGGGTTGATGTGAGCAGGAGGAAATTAGTAAATATTATGGTCTCTTGCTGCTATGGCACTTTATTTTTTAAATCAATTGATTGTAGTAGACCTGATGTTGGGGCAGAAACAGGTGTTTGGTTGGCTGAACAAATAGCAGAAGCTATTAAGAGCATTGGAGAGGAGAATGTTGTACAGATAATTTCAGATAATGCTTCTAATTGTGTGCGCATGGGTAAAGAGCTTGAAAGCAAGTTTTCTGGCCTTGTACGGACACCATGCGCAGCTCATAGCATAGACCTATAAATGGAAGATATTGCTGAACTCTCATGGTTTGAGGCGCCGCATAAGAAGGCAGCAACTATATCAAGGTTTTTTATAAAGAAGAGGCATGCAAATAAAATATTTATGACATTTAGCAAACTCCAAATACTAAGACCAAGTAAAACAAGATTTGGCGTGATGTTTATTGTGATCGAAAGGCTCTTAAAGGTGTGGACAGCGCTTCAGCAAACCATGTTTGCATGGGATGATTGGCCTGATTCAAATCTTGCAGAAGCACGTTTAGTAAAGGAGTATGTGTTGGACCCAAGTACTGTTCCACAATTCCAGCTGATTTTAAGGATTATGCGCCCCTTCTATTGTGTTCTAAGATTGGCTGATAAAGAGGGTTCCACAATTGGTTTGTTATATGAGTTCATGTTGAGAAGTGAAGCGGTTGTTAAGAAGCGTCAAGAGGAAGATCCACACAACAAAACTAAGTAAGTGTTGATGGCTTCATTCAATTATGAGTATGTTAGATTCTTTTTATGTTCATGTTGTTCAAAGAGTTTTCCTCTTTAATTGTTTGCTTAAAGAGCTTTCCTCTTTTGTAGTTTGTTTTTGGCTTTCTTTAACACTCTCAATTCATAGGTATGACGATGTTTTTAAATGCATGCTGCCAAGATGGGCAAAATTCAAGAGGCCTATACATTTTGTTGCCTATCTCTTACATCCGTTATGGAGAGATTCTCACATTCAAATAAGGGATGAAGTTATGGATGGATGGCTTGAGTACATTGGAAGAGTAAAAACACCTGCAGAATGCACGATCTTATTTGCTCAATTGGATGCTTATAGAAATGGCACAGGAATGTTCTCTCATCCTTTGGCCTTAGATAAAAGTCACCAAGCTAAACCTGTATCGTGGTGGGAACACTTTGGATGTAAAACCCCCGATCTTCAAGCACTTGCAGTTCGTGTATTATCTCAGGTATATGTTGATCTTTTTTTGTTTTATTTCGTTTGTTAAAATTCTGATATAAAATCAGAATAAAGAATTTACTGTTACATTTTTTATACGGCTTGTTAGCAAAAAGTGCCAATAGTGGTTTTGTATTTAGGATTGTTCAACGGGGGCAGCAGAGCGAAATTGGAGTGCACATTCGCTGGCCAAAATGAAGAAAAGAAATAGGTTGACTCCTGCACAACTAGAGCGCCTTGTATTTATACGTGAGAATTTGAGGATGATGCACAAATTTGAGAGTGGAACAAGTGAACCAATGCAGGTAAATGAGATTCTTGGCATAGAGTATGTATGTTCTTTTCTGTTTTGATTCTTAAAACTACTTCTCTAATTGACATTGTCATATTCCTAGGTCTCCCCTGATTCCGTGGATATTGAAAAAAATCCCGATGCTGCTTATGTGATCGATGATGAAGATAGAGAATTATATGAAGAATATTTTGAAGAGATTATGGAATGTAGGCGCGTAACTAGGAGTGCTAGTAGAGCTGCTGCTGCTGCAGCAATTGATGTAAATGCCGTAGATGCCACACCATCTACAAGTAGAGCAGGTAGGAGAAAAAGACACCGTCTTAACCCTGCAACTGTAGACTTTCAAGCAGAAGCAGCAGCCCGTCCAACAGTAGCAAACATTCCAATATCAGCCCCTCCAACAAGGAGAAGTTCAAGGATAGCAAGCAAAACGGGCACTGATGTAGCAACTTCGACAGAAATCAATGCCTCTAATGTGCAGGTACAGGTAGAATTAGAAGTAGAGGAAGTAAATCGTAATATAACATTAAGTTTAGGTGAAGAATTGCCGTTGTATTCTGGAGGAAGATTCAACTGAATCAGAGGTGAGCGATGATGATGAGTGACATTACTTCGGTGGCTCGTGGACCACGCAGCTTGGAAGCACCTTGCAGTTCTGTTTTGCTTAATTTTTGTTGCAACAAACAATTTCATGCATGTTTTATAAGTGTTAATCCTAAATGTAGGCAATACTCCAAACCATAAGTTGAGAACAATTCAATAATTAGACAACCACAAAACATGTAACATTATATGTATTACATATTATACAACTGTTATACCCTAAAAACAAACAATCATAAAAGTCATTGACGTATTTTTGATACGTACTTATATTGTATACGTACGTATAAAACGTACGTAAAGTACGTTTAGGTTTGGTGTACGTTTTTTTTAACTTGTACGTTCGACACGTACGGTACGGTACACGTACGGTACAACACTGCTCAAGCTGCCATCCTTCTTCTTCACAAAAAGAATGGGTGCCCTAAATGGTGAGACACTAGGTTTAATGAACCCTAGGTCAAGCAACTCCTGCAATTGCTTCTTCAACTCGATCAGCTCTTGCGTTATCATCCTGTACGGAGCTTTGCTCGTCGGCTTCGTACCTGGTTCGAGTGCTATCTCGCACTCAACTCCCCTGTAAGGAGGAAGCTGCTTGATCTCGTCTGGAAAGTGATCATGAAACTCCTTGATCAACTTAGCTATCTGTTTGGGCAACTTGCTGAACACCTTATCTTCCTTGCTTTCTTCTGACTCGGGCTCTTCCATCTGAAGCTTGAAGATATATGCTACCTGCTCGCTCTTTATGCACTTGAGCAGCCGCTTACTAGACATACACTGCATGATAGGAACAACTTCCTTACCTGTAATCTCTATGATTTTGCCGTTGGGCGCCGTGAGGGTCACTTTCCGCTTCCCACAATCAATGAGGGCTCCTGCTGGTCCAAGATACTCCATTCCTATGATCAAATCATATCTCCCGATATTCATCACTTCTGACCCATTTGGATGTTAATCCCTGGCAAATCGATGTCGAAGTTTATCCTCTTGCCTGCCGTGTGTCTAACTGCCCCGCTTGCTAACACCACGGGTCTCGGCTTTGACTTCAACGGCTTGAGCTTCAACATCTCAACTATTCTTGGGGACACAAAGTTGTGGGAGCTCCCCGTATCTATCAGGACCATGAAAGACTTGGCCTTGGCCTTCCCTACTGTGGAGATTACCTGATGCTGACTCTCTACTTGGTCTGTATCTATGGCAGCAAAAATGTGACACTCACCCTGAATGAAGTCGCGTGGTTCTCCGCCGTCGTCGTCAGAGGGAGTCTCCCATCCATCCAACTCTGCTAGCGCCGCATTCATGACATAGGGGTAGTTCGCTGTTCTGTGGCCCGGCTGGAAGCACCTGAAGCAAAGTTGTTTCTCTATGCACTCCTACCTCTTCTCCTTGGGCATTGCTTGCAAAAAGAACCGCACTGCTTTGGAGTAGTTTGACCCTTCCTGCTTGTCCTTGAAGGACACCTGTTTCTTCTCCTGTTGCTTCCCATAATTGCCACTATATGGGGCCTTTGCTAGGCCTGGGCTAGCTGCTCTAGGGCTATAACTCCCTGTTGCCTTGCCCTTATCCTGATAGTACTGCTGCTTCTGCCCGCTGTTTTGAGGGCCGGATCCTTGCAGGCTAACTGCTTTCGACTCCGCTTCTGATACTGTTCGAGGGTTGATTGCTCTTACTAGCTTCCTTATCTCCTCATTCAGTCCCTCGATGTACCCTTCCACTGCATGGCATTCACTCAGCTTCGGCACATACAACCTAAGCTTCATGAACTCTTCTGTGTACTTTTGCACTGTCTTGTTGCCCTGCTGGAGTCTATAGAACTGCTGCATCATGTGACACTTATGTTCCCGTGGCACATAGTGACGCTTGAATGCCTTTGCAAACTTCTTAAACCTGCAACTGTCTCTGCTGAACCCATGGGCCTTGGCATAGCCCTTCCACCAAATGCGTGCTGCTCCCTTAAGGTTGGCTGTTGTCACCCTGCCTTTGTCCTTGTCCTTCATACCGTATGCGTTACCATATTCACTCATCTCATCTAGCCAAGCCTCTGCTTCCATGCCTGACCTGTTGTCGCCTGAGAATTGCTCAAGATTTCTGGCCTTCCATACATTACCCAATGCTGAATCTACCTTCTTCTGGTAGTCTGAGGTCTTTGTGTCTCTGGCTCTGCCATCCCTACGGTCTCGCACCTCTTCTACCTCTTCCTCGGGATCGGAGTCCGAGTCCGAGCTTGTGTCGGAGGATTTCGTGCTTGGGGACCTCCTTCTCTTGCTCCTCTTCTTGTCCTTTCCCGTCTTCTGAGGTGGTGCTTCCGGCAACTGGATGTTGTGGTCTGGCCCAACTCCTGCTTGTGCTGCTAAGAAGGCCTTTATCTCTTGCAGATCAGATCTCATCTATGATATCTCTTCTTCCGGAGTCATGGGTCCGAATTCCTCGTACAGGTTCCTTGCTAGGTGTTGCCTGGGTGGAGTCTGCTCATCCCTATGGACTCGCCGTTGTTGTTCAGCTGTTCCTGGACCTCTAGCTGCATACACAAGTAGATCATGGCCTTACGGTTAGCTTTATTTATTCTATTGCATTATATGTGTTTGCTGATATAGTTGTGGAACAAAATACATCAACAAAACATTTAGAGTGCAAAAGAAATGTATTTATATATATATACAAGTCTTTGTACTATAAATGGGTCTACGAACTATGGTTTACGAAATCTGGGAACAAAATCCAAGATTAAGAGTGACAGGAATGGTAGCATGCATCCAGTCCAAAGTCATGAAGTTTTAAGCTAAACCCTTTGCTTGATGGCCATTCAATCGAGCTCATCGTTGTTTATTAGATGGAGACTTGCAATTAGATTTCATCTGATCACTCTACGATAACGAAGCAAACTTTGTCTATAATCCTATTGGGTACAGCTTTATTCGAGGTGTCTTTGGCTCAGCGAAATTAAATTGCATCTCCTCTAACAATGAGCATAGATATTTGGTAAACAGTCTACATGCATCCACACACGTCATTGATAAACAGACTCTGATAAATATTTTGTTCCCTGCTTATGAACTTCTGCGTATCCAATTTTATTCGAGGCAAATTCAACAATCGTACCAAATGTACAAACAAAAAGCTTGTCCTTGACTCCTGGGTGAATTAGTTTTGGCTTTCTCAGGAACACTCGATGATAGACATTTCTGTATAGTTATACACTATTCGTAGTTGGAAGGTGCATTTTGTACTATAAATGTGTCCATGAACTATACGAACATCTGGAAATAAAATCCTCTACCTATATTAACATGCGTTGTAAGGCCCCAGAATATCATGCCTTACAATTTTGACAATGCTCTAATCCTTGCTTTATGATTACTCTACCACTGGGTCTTCTCAACCAATTCCCTTCGCCATTATGCTTTTGATACCTCAAGCTCTTCCATATCTGAGGCAATTCAATCCTCCCATCATCTACCATGTCATGTTCATCTTAAGATGGTGGTCCCATTATACATGCTCTTAATACACTCTTAGCCCCAATGAACTGTGGCCGTAACTATAACGGTCCTAAGGTAACGAAATTCTTTGTCGGGCCGCACAAAAGGCGTTACAATCTGGGCACTATCGGAGAGAGTCTCGGTGAAATACACATGCCAAAAGACACAATCCACGTATGTACATAATGTGCTAGAATCATAGAACATGAATACAAAAAATTGATATGTTCGGCCCAGTTTGAGCATTTCACCTTGTACATTTTGAATCTCCTGCCAATATTCGTTAGGAGACTTTGAGAATGGTATCAGGGAGTTGTCTATCAAGAATATACCTTGCAGACAAGTACACAGCTGCATACAACTTCTCTTGGTGGTCCTACATTTATGATGGTCCTACAATTCTACTATAATTTGCTCTTGCTATTTTTGCGAATGTATGGACATTAAAATTATCATTAGATGCACAATGATTTGGTTAAAGTAAAAGAATTTAGTTGGTATTCCACAAGCTCCTTGCACTGCATATTCTAGAGGTAATATGTTATTGAAATGCATACTAATCTAGTTGGGGATGTCAATAAAGTTTTTGATCGTCACTCTATTCAAAACTACTCCCAAAAAAATAGGCATCCAAACATAGAGTGACTTGAAAATTGCAAAGGGTTGAACCTTGCACAAACCATCTCTTCTACAAAATGCTTGAGTTATTATTCAAAAAAAAGAGATGTTACACATGCAATGAGAGGTTATGCAATTTGTACATGCTTGACAAATTTGCAGAAGACTTAAAATCATTACCAGATCAAATGTTTCACATCCAAAGGTTCCTTAGATCAAATGTTTTGCATTCAGAGCTAAGGACCTGAATAGCTTTGAATAGCTTTAATACTTGCTCCTGACACAATTCTCAATGTGTGCAAACGTTTGTTCAAAACTTTAGTATAGACAACTACCGTCACCATAAAGAATGGCACCTACGTATACAACATCCAAAGTTCAAAAAAATGTCAAAATCTTGCCTTTGCAAAAGATAAACTCATGCCTCAACTTTAAAAATAAAGACAAAATGGCACCTACGTGTACATCCAAAGTTCAAACAATTGTCAAAATCTTGCCTTTGCAAAAGACAAACTCATGCCTCAATCTTAAAAATAAAGGTGCAAGCAATAGTTCTTTACACACTTAGACTCCACAACTTGAAGATATGCCATGAAACACTTTGGCGACATTTATTGCATGGAAATAGGTAATCAGGATGTTACAGACGTACTTGAGGATGAGCTTGCATTCACATAGTTCCCTGCAACTAGTGAATGTGGCGTTGGGGCCAACAGCAAGTAAGAACATCAGCTTCATCGTATTACCCTATGGCCAATAAGCTACATTCATATTTCTGTGCATTCTCAATCACCTTTGAAAATTGCACCAACGTAACAAAGTTTTGAAGTAAAACTGGTTGTCATAAATAATCATTGTCTTGAAAGTGTTCAGTTCAGAGACAATGTTCCCATATTCTGATATTTATCTCACTGTGCCAATATGAGGAGTTAACGGTGCTCAATAACAGAGAAGCAAAACAATTTGCCAAATTAAGTAGCATGGAACCTGAAACATAGTTAACTAGGTATATTTACTTCATGCTCTGCTTTTCCAAAGGCTCGCATTCACCTAGGCAATAGTTGCAAATGTACAACATTGAAATGCCCAATGAGAAGGAGCCTTCCCAGTAAAAATAAGATAAGGATCCACAAATAAATCCGCAAAACTATGGCAAAAGCCCAACGAGCCGGGATTTAAAAACGACCTGCGCATGTCTATATGTGTATCAAGTACAAAGATCCACATTCAGAACAAAGACATTTATGCACGCTGCCATGGTAGACCATTTGCAGATCGAGACTGGATCTCACCTCGTGCTCAAATCATACTTAAGAGGAAGGCCCTGGAATTACCAGGGCTTCAGATTCTGACATCTAATCTGGGCATAAGAGAAGGATAAACCCAAATGTAGATGCTCAAGAACTTCCCATTTACACGTGGATCATCACTGCCTGCAATAAAAGCATGCCTGCCAATTTACTAAATAGATGCGCCAACACGAAGTAACATAATTTTATGCGCATCTAATTTTATGCGCATAATTAGATGCAAAGCATCATATGAGAACATAAATACTTGCAGAGCACCAGATCTATAAACACTCTCATTAATACTATGGAACTGGTCGGTCTTGTAGCAGCTGGACCAAAAACTTGCTTGCAATAACAGAGCCAATACAGAGCATTTGGAGCTATTCTAAGAGATGTTTCATAATTTACCTCTTTAATTAAACCAAAATCTTCAGCATATGTGAGCTTATTCAACTGAGCTAAATAAAACAATGTAACTTTTATAAATTAGATAAAGTAAATTAGATAATAGGCATCAATGATGTATGGGAGGCAACCATCTGCTTCATTGACCTGTCTACAATCACATCATGGCTCATGCCACAGAAGCAATTTATCATAGCATTGCAAAATTAAGGCAAACAGAACCACTAAATGAAGGTACTTTAGTTAGAGATGTGCAGGCTCACCAGAACAGCATGCAAAGGACAAATTTAACTCCTGAACCCATCTTTTCCTATCTATTGATTTATTAATTACTTTTCTCATCTCTAGACAGTTGGAAAATATATGCAATGTGCACTCACAAGCTGGTAGCTCAGTGGCAGGGCACTTGACTTGGTAACAGAAGGTCATGGGTTTGCTAGCCAGTCAATTCTTCCCAGTTTCCAATATGATGGTTCCAGGAAGGTGTTCAGTGTATACATGAGGATCGAAAAGGCTCCAGTCATTTGCAGCACATGATGGTCACACAAAATTGTTCACCATCATGTTGGAAAGGGCTCTAGTGGTCTTCCCATTAAAAAGCAGTGTTGCAAAAGGCTCTAGTGTGTCTGTAAGGAGCAGTAATGCAGAATAAGGAGCTCAAACCCATCCATCCTCAGTTTCCAACATCCTTCTTTTCCTAGCAACCTAATAAATTATTCTTTTAATCATCTAATATATGAATATTAAAGATCTCGCCAGATCTCTCAGAATAGCTGCTCTTCCAGATCCAAAACCCGATCAGCAATGAAGTATCTTTCTAACCTAGCACCCTCAAATCTGACTAAAGAAGCTCTCACACCATAATGCAGAGCATATAGAATGTGCACAGCAAGTAAATCAATCACGAATATTCCACCAGCAGTTGTTATTGCTTCTTACATGACTGAAATTGAAATCTTAAAAGCCTGTTTAATTCATTTCTGATGGATTGACATTTACCTATTAGTTCAATTAAGGGGACCAAACTAATATTCTTGGGCTAGTACCTGCAATGCATTTCATGTTTCCGCAATGGATCACCAATGTCCAGACGACTAACATGAGTGTTTAGATCATCTGAAACGTTTGGACTATACATGACTAATGCCATTGACTGGTTTGTGACATCGAAAACATTTACAATGATAGCCCAATACAATGGTCAAATGTTGGGAGAAGACAACCTTAAAATGGGATGGAGATGCTCCATGCCAATGGCCTCAGAACTGTGGGCCAACTTCACAATATCATAAGACCAACTAGATCTGATACCCTTCAAGCCCTGATCCAACTCACTGGCCCCTGCCCAAGAAAAAGGATCATGAGTGACATAGAAGTGCTGATGCAGGCAGTAACTGAAGGGTGGAACATCATCACAAACAGAGACAACAATACATTCAGATGCAACAGAAAAGGCAAGTGGGTGCAAAACAGAAAACAACAAAGATATCTGGTATGTGGAAGACAAAGAACCCAAACATGGGAGTCAAACTTACACCTCGGAAGATGGAGTGGTTGTACAAAAAGAATAGTCCCGCCTCGCAAAATTGTGAAATCCCCGAGCAACAAAGAAAAAGTGTCGAAATAATCAATCGGGGGAAAATCCCAATCACGGACCCTCATGTGAATTCGTGAGACAGAGTCGGGTTATACATTTTAGAAATAGGGATATCAAAGATCCGACTGGGATCCAAGACAATGGGAATGGAAATATGGAGAGGGTGAGATAGTTCCGTGTTTTCTAAGCTACACCCCGAGAGCAGGAAGGATCATGCAAGCAATTAGGGACAATGAAACCTCAAGATTGTTTGAGAAGCTAGAATATCGGGGAATAGAGGAGAAGTTTGAAATTCGGAGAAGACATTACATAAACAAAATATGGAAGAGCAGCCGGCATTCCAAGGTTAAAATCCACAGCTTAGCTCTTTGGGAAATGATTGCCCGATGAGAAAAAACTACAGATCCAACATGACTTACTTTCCACGCCAATGCCGCACTCAACCCACCAACCAATTGCATACTTTTTGGGAATGTGAAAGAGCTAAGAAGGTGTGGCACAGGGGCCTTCGATAGTGCAAAAGTTAATCCCCAGCAGTCGGGTAGCGGCCACATGGAGCACGGCTATCACGGGGAACTCAAGGGATCTCTTCGGAAAATGAGATTGTAATGGGTTGGACATGGGATGCCAATACGCATCCTTCGTTTGGCCTCATTAATAGCTTCTAAGCATGCATAGGAAACCCAAACAATGAAACGATATGGAGCTATCGAGCTTACACTACCCTCGGACAATGCGGAAGACATACACCACAAAATACCATGAAGGCCAGTGTATCCCATAAACGCCAAATTTGCGGATATGTGGACGCCCGGCTAGTATGCTCTGTTTTCGCAATGCACAAAGAGTTAGATAAGAGGAACGAAGAGCTTGCAGAGAAATGGTATGACCTCTCGGTCACCAACGTTGTCAAACATGCAAGGAGCCAGGAGAAATAAAATGGAAGTGGACTCCCCCGCACTCCATGCATGCCAATGTCGACAAATCGATTGCATACATTCTTTGAAACCCGCTTTGCCCGCCAATGATCCGCAAAGAACACGCTTCCACAAAATTAAAAATACAATTTTTTTCATTCCCATCACAAGAGTCTGCTTTTAGTTAATTCTTCCACATTCCAACAATTAAAAGACAAAATGAAATCTGGGTCTTCGAGGCAAGCACAAAGTGGTAAAAATAGGCTTACATCATGAAGCTATGAGTATTCTATGAGCTACATCTTTAGCGGCGGGGAAGAACATACTTGAATCGGAATGAAAGGTTGTTGTGCTTGTTTGTTGGAGGAAAAAAAAGTAAGAACAGACCTGCTTGATTTTGCCGCTTAAAGGTCTCCATTATGCAAAGGAGCTGTTTGAAGGAAGTGTTGGAACATCTTTGTAAAGGCGTAACAAAATGGACATTAAAAAGACACAAAAAAGGTCTGGCTTTGTTATTAGCCCGATGAATGTTCAACGAACCCTAAATTCCAAAGACCAATTTTGGCGTGGAATCAAACGTAAGACATCTCGGTGGCACGCTTTAGCCAGCTCCTAAAAGCCGGGATGTCTTCTATTTATGCATTTTTGCCGTGTAGTCTTCGTGTTCTTTTGAATCAAAGCTCCAGTATTTCATGGTATCGAGCCGGGCACGATCCAACCAAAGCCCGTCATAGCTAAAGGTCGTGGTCCATAAGCATCAATCATGAGGATTGAACCCCTAAGCCATAGCAATGCATACTATTGGTTTATCAAAGTACGTACCAAACCGCGTGTGAGAAGGGACTATGGGGAGTGGTTTGGTGTTTGAACCAAAGCCCACACCCCAAGCAAAAGGGACAAACGTAGTCCAAAGTGCAGCTCAAGTGGTGAAAGGAGAACCCGCTGCGAGAAGATCCCGCAAAGGCGTAAAAATTGAGAGACAGAGCTTGGCAAGGTGGCTACAAAAGGATTGGGCAGCCAAGAGCGTAATCCTAAAGTATCCGGATGATACTCTCATGCCTCAAATCACTGAAGCAAATTCAGCAAAGGAAGCATGGGAGCAGTTAGAAAGGTCTTACAAGAGGAGGCATTTTTCAATCCAGTGCAAACCTCTATAACATCAGATTCAAAGACCAAGCTTAAGGATCGGTGATTCAAATCGAGAATACATGGGTATTATTCGCCAAGCCGCTAAACAATTACAAGGCATGAAAAAGGGCCTTGATGATGATGTAGTAGTCGAACCAATGCTACTTGGGCTGCCTTCCAGCTACAATAATGTCAAGAACATCATTGGTTCAAGAGAGAAGGTGGAACTTGAATGGGCATGTCGGCAAAACATGCTTGAAGAACGGAATCAAGGAGGCACCAAACGCTCGAGTCAAGGAGAATCAAGCATTCATGGGCAACAAACAAGAATCTCGGAAGTGCTTTAATCAGCAACAAGGTCGGACACATAGGAAAAAATTGTCCGGAGTCCGACAGAGAAAAAGGACACGAGAATCGAAAAGGAAAAGATAATGGCAAAGGGAATCACAAAAGGCCAAAGGAAGATCCAAAGGCACATAAGGCTAGCAAAAAGCGGCTCGTCCGGAAGAAGAGGAGGGTACAGAATCCGATGATGATTCCATAGTGTCTCGCTAGCAAAGCATTCTTCGCCTTCATTTGAACCCGGACTGCGTCATGCATCATTGATAAGGTTAAGGTTTGCATTTCACCTCTGCTCAAAATTTTTCAGATCCTAATGTCATTCATGATGTGGAAATCCAATGATGCTATGGCTTCCTGTTTCATAGCATCTGACATAGTCAAAGGGGCATGGTACTTGGATTCAGGGGCAAGTGACCATATGACCCAACAAAAGGCACTCTTTAAAAGCTACTATCCAAACACATCCGGAGAAAAGTGAGGATAGGCAAGGGAAAGCTTCGGCATTGCGGGGATTGGCGGTGTGACTCTTGAGCTGCCACAAGGAATGCTTAACTTGAAAAATGTCTTGCACGTCCCAGATCTTGAGGCCAACCTACTTTCCATATCTAAAATGGATGATGCAAAGCTCTTTGTGAATTTTGGCAATGGCAAGTGCATTGTCAAGGATAGCAAGGAGGAGATTATTGCCAAAGGAGAGAGAGCTGGCAACATATATCAGCTGAGTTGGTCATCCACTCCCAACACAGCCCTGACTGCTGTTGAAATGCAGAATGCCAGAATATGGCACGAAAGGCTAGGGCATGCCAATTATCCATTGTTGAAGGAGATGCAAGCACATAACCTTGTAACGGGCCTGCCTAAAGTTTCTAAGCCACAAACCCTTTGTGAAGGTTGTGTGCTAGGCAAATTGAAAAGGAAGTCGTATAAGAAGGAGAAAACAAAACGAGCATCCAAACAACTAGAGCTGTTGCATTTGGATTTGTGGGGGCCAGCGAGCGTAAAATCACTTGGGGGTTCAAAGTACTTCATGCTCATTATTGACGATTTCAGTAGGAAGAATTGGGTTTTCTTCCTTAAACACAAATCTGAGGTATTTGATGAATTCACTAGATGGAAAACAGTGGTCGAAAAACAGGTTGAATGTGTTATAAAAACCATTCGAACAGACCAAGGCAGGGAATTCCTCAATCATAGACTCAGTCAGTTCTTGCAGCAATCTGGCATCCATCATCAGAGATCAGTAGCATATGAACATCAACAAAATGGCGTGGTGGAGAGAAAAAATCGTACCATGCTTGAATGCGCTCGAGCTATGATATATGGCAGGGGGCTTGATCCTATCTTTTGGGCAGAAGCAGTGCATACGGCCTGTTACATTTTAAACAGGGTGCCTACCAAGGCAAATCCAAATAGCGTACCTGAGGAAGTTTGGTCGGGTCATAAACCAGATGTGCAAGACTTCAAGATCTTCGGATGCAAGGCATATGCACATCTCAGTCCCCAAGAGCGTCCTCGAGGTAAGTTATCCTCCCGTGCTTTGGCTTGCATGTTTGTTGGGTATGATGAGCATGTCAAAGGGTATAGACTTTATGTGCCTTCTAGCAGAAAAATCATTGTAAGACGAAGTGTCCAATTTGATGAAAGTGTATTCTCGATTGGAAAAAGGGAGAAATCTTCCATGGTTGACTGGCATGAAAGTGACTATGATGATGCACATGAGAATTGCCCTGAAGAAACACATGTTGACGATAATGAGGATCCTCCATACTCAGATCCAGAACCTCTCCCTTCAGAACCAGAAGAAACTGATCTGGAAGAGGACGAAGAGCTCTCTGCTGTCCCCATCAGAAGGTCAAGTCGGGCCAGAAAGCTTACTGATAGGATGCAATCATACCTTGAGTCTAAATCAGGTAAGACATCATCTTACATCGCATTTCATGCCACAGTAGCAATGGATGAGCCCCTCAGCTTTCAGGAAGCAATCAGCAGCCCTCACTGTAAAGCCTGGCAGCAAGCAATGCATGACGAATATCAGTCCTTATTGGACAATGATACTTGGACCTTATGCCCCCTTCCTCCAAACAGAAAAGCAGTGTCGTGCAAATGGGTTTACAAAGTTAAATATGATGAAGCAGGAAACATTGATAGATTCAAGGCACGTCTCGTAGCAAAGGGGTATTCCCAAATACCCGGAATTGATTTCCATGAAACATTTGCACCTGTGGCACGCTTGACATCTGTTAGATTGGTCATTGCTATGGCAGTTGCACATAATCTGGATCTTCAACAAATGGATGTAAAAACAGCATTCCTCCATGGGCACTTAAAGGAGGAAGTTTACATGAAGCAGGCTCCTGGCTTCACACAAAAAGGACAAGAGAACTTGGTATATAAGCTGAAACGTGCCCTTTATGGCCTGAAGCAGTCATCCAGGCAATGGTATCACACCATACATCAATTTTTTTCAGAAAAGGGGTTCTCACGCAGCCAAGCTGATTGGAACATATATTACAAAGTCCAAGATTCCAAGATGATCATCATCGTACTCTACGTAGATGATCTGATCTTGGCTAGTAACTGCCCATTGCTCATGAACAGCACCAAAGCAGCCCTCAATACACGCTTCCACATGACTGACCTTGGAGCATTGCGCTACTTTCTTGGCATTCAGGTGCTGAAAGATGCAGCCAGTGGTAGTATCACCCTCCACCAGACCAAAGCAATTCAATCTCTCCTCAACAGATGCAACATGGACGAAAGTAAGCCCATCTCCACCCCTGCTACCACTCAGTCTTCTCATTCCAGTCAGTTTCTCGAGAAGCCGGAGACTCAACATTGGCAGGGCCTTAAGCGATTGCTCAGATATCTGCAAGGCACCAAGCATCTTGGCATCACCTTTCATGCTGGTAGCTCACTGACTCTTGTAGGATATGCTGACGCCGATCATGCAGGAGATTCCATAGATCGGAAATCTCGAAGTGGCTTTTGTTTCCTACTGCAAGGGGGAGCAGTGAGCTGGTCCAGTAAAAAACAAAAGGCAACTGCTGCATCAAGTTGCGAATCTGAATACATGGCACTTGCTTCTGCTGCCAAAGAGGCCATTTGGTTGAGAAGAATGCTAAAAGAGCTCAATACAAGGCAGGAACAAGGCACTGTCATCTTCAATGACAACAAGGCAGCGTTGTCACTTGCTAAAAATCCCACGAATTTTTCAAAAGCCAAACATATACAGGTGCAGTATCATTTCACAAGAGAGAAAATCATAGAGGGCAAAATTGATGTGCAGTATCTCAGGACAGATAAAATGCCAGCTGACATATTCACAAAACCTTTGGGCAGAAAACCTTTTTGCAGGTGCATCAATGAGTTGGGGATGACAACTATATGAGTTTTATCAGCTGCAATTCATTTCCATTCTGAGGGGGAGCAGTCAAAGAGGAGCAGTCAATCCATATCCACTAGAAACAGCTAAGTTAAGCAGTTAATTTCATCATGTTTCAAAGCATGTATTAGTTGTCTTGTTTCAAAGCAATGTATTAGTTATCTTGTTAAGTCTGATTTGAGGGGGAGTGTTGGAACATGCTGTAAAGGCGTAACAAACAGACATTAAAAGACACAAAAAAGGTCTGTGCTGTTATTAGCCTGATGAATGTTCAATGAACCCTAAATTCCAGCAGCCAATTTTGGCGTGGAATCTGAAACAGAAGACATCTCGGTGGCCGCTTTAGCCAGCTCCTAAAAGCCAGGATGTCTTCTATTTATGCATTTTTGCTGTGTAGTCTTCGTGTTCTTTTGAATCAAAGCTCCAGTATTTCAGGAAGAGCCATATCTGGCATGTCCGAAGAAGACGGACCTTGCCTCAACACCTTGAATTTGGATCTAATGGATGTCTGTTCGTAGAGGTTTAGTGGAAGCTTTGTATTTGTGTCATTAATTTTTGCTGCCAACTTATAACAAGGCATTAATTACACTAAATAAATTATTGAAGGAAAATGCCCTAATTTCAAGGATGGACGGTCTACATAAAATGCCCCAATTGAGTTTCTAGATCTAACGGGCCACATCAAAAGCCCAAAATAAAGGGGGCTGCTTGGGGTTGATTGAAGTGTCACCATTTCGACCGTCCATCTCAGAGATGGACGGCCGAGATCAAGTTTTACCAGCAACTTCCTTGCACCTTCCTTAACCTTAAAATCAAGGGCCACGATTTCAAACGTGCCCGATCGACGGCCCAGGGATGGGGTGCATGCCCCATGCATGCCCCATGCATGCCCCCCCATCAAATCCAACGGCTATTGTGGCGACACCTCAAAAAATCGACGGCCAGGAATAATCTCTACCTACTTTCACCCCCCCATAGGACCCATAATATAATTGTATATAGATAATAGATATAATAGCTTAAGTACAATGCCTCCGGGATCAAGAGTCTAACTATTCTTGAAATCGCCGGTAGGATGGGTTATCCTGAAGAAACTTCTTAACTTGGGTCGTTCCTACCGAGCGTCCCAAGTTCCTGAGGATGTTTGTTGATGACCCGCCCTGCAAGGCTTGCACCAAGTCTTCTACCCTGCGGTCGGAAGTGTAAGCCGCGGTCACTGCTAGTCTTCCCTGCCGTCGGTAGGGTACGGCAAAGTCGAAGAGGTCAAGTGCCATCGTTCTCTTGACTAGGATGACATGGTCAACTGTTGGGAGCAGCCGAGCATGCCTGCCAAAGCCGGAGAGTGCGATGAGCATGAACACCCCTTCTTCGCCCCTTGGGCTGAACTTGCGGTGTATAACTGCTATCCTCCCGTCCATCAGCAGAGGGAGATAATATCTTAGCGACCTGTCCCTGCCTGCTGCTGATGATTCGTCGTCCCTTTGGGCACCGGCTCTGTGTCTTCCTGCATATTCATCGACGTCAATCTCTGTGATCTCCCCATAGTCTCTTATTGTTGAAGTGATTCGCCTGAGGTCGATCTCGCCTCTTCTCTCTGGGGAATCTGGTATCGACGAACTCGGCATCAAGATGTTTGTGGTCTTGCCACGGATCCCCATCCGTTCTTGGATGGCGTAGAACTCTTCTTCAGATGGCAGGTCTCGAGCTTCCATCATTTGCCGGATGCTGCTGTATGCCTGGATATCTGAAGTCGACTCCCCGGTGTAGGTGTCGGCTTCTCTTACCTGTATTGGAAATTCGGAAGCCTCCCGGTCGATGAAGTCATCTAGGTCTGGTTGTTGCCGCAACAGATACAGCAACTCGTCAAGTCTGTACTCCCTGGCTCTGCATTCAGGGAGGTTCTGGATGTCGCTAAGAAGCAGGTACTCCTGACCGTTGATGATGATGGGGGCTAGGCTTGTGATACCTAGCCCAAGCAGGGAGGGCGATACCTGAGGGTCTGCCGGTCCTGCTCGAAGATCGGTATCTCCTATTCTGCTAGTTGCCGTTCTTCTTCGGGGTCGAGCTCGACATAGTCTTCATCGTCTGAGTTGATCGCTTCCTCTTCGACTCTTCCTTCTTGCTCTACTTGATACTGCAATAGGAGCTGACCCTCTGCTGAAGAGGCTAAGGGGTCTACGTCCATGGGAGGGATAGAGGTTTCCCCGATGGGGTTCTGGGCACGGTGGGAAAGAAAGATGGCTAGGGCAGCGGAGTAGGAGAAATACTTGGTCCTATTAGCTGTCAAGACCATGTAGTCTAGCAACCTAGCAACTTTGTTGGTCAGGTATTTGGAAATGTTGGGGACATCACCTAAGGCTGCTTGGAGGGATTGCCTGGGAACAAAATATCCTGTACAAGGGGGGAGCTGTACTAAGGACGGTCCTACCCTAGCTTGGAACTCTGTCATGACTTGCATATAGGCTGGGGTTGCCTGCAGAGTTGCTTGGACATCTATCTCTTTCCGGAAAACTTGGAAAATGGCATTGACATCAGCTCAGCTACATGGGCACTGGCGTTGTACCATCGCCTGAAGTCAGCAATTGCCATGGATCTTGAGTGAATTGGACTAACAAACAGATGCTGAAGCGCCTAAGGGAGCTGGAAGATCGCCTAAAAGTCGGGAGCAAATCTGTAGGATGCTAAGTGACAAATGGGGGCCTATTTATAGACAAGGGGAAAACCCTAATTTTTGGATGACTTGGAAAAATCTTGGGGTTGGGCAAATCTCACCTATTTTGAGGTCAAAATGGGGATTGTAAAGCTAATTTGGGGTTTGGGCATGAATAGGACTACCTAATGAACCTATTGCAACAACTTGAGGTCAATTGGAGGTGGCATGCTAGCGAAATTGCTGAAAGGTCTCACGGTGTGCGCTGGGAGGCCAAACCAAAGTTTAGGTTTGAGTCCTAGCGCATACCGTGAGACATTTGGCCCAATTTGGTCAAGACTTATCCAAACAAGATGAGCTAAGGGTCAAAACATGATGATCTCGCCGAGATATGCACGATTGTACTTGGCCGATTTGGAGATGTTTAGGACTAGCTTGGGTGTGCAAGTCTCACGGTGTGCGCTGAGAGGCCAAACCAAAGTTTGATTTTGGGTCCTGGCACATACCGTGAGACATTCCTCACTACTTGGCCTAGAAATGTCCAATTTGACTAAAACAAAGGGCAATTATTGCTAATTCAATCTAATTAACAACAATTATGCACTCATAATTTACATCAAAACACTTTGTGTTAACAAAATTTATTAGTTACAAAATTAATGAGGCTCCCCTTTAATGTGACTGGCCAAGTGCATGTCTTTCCTCATTAAAGTCACCCTTTTGGCGTGTACCGTGTATGCTGTGGAGTCTTCAAAATGTTGCACAAGCTTCTGCTCCGCTGCTTCTTGCAAGGCTAGCAGCATCTCGCCCATTACCCTCATGTCGGAGCTGAACTCTTGCACAACTTCCTTCACCAGCCTGACGAACGGTGCATGGGGAATTAGAAAGCCATAGCTTCGCTGGAAGTGTCGAATCTCCGGAATTGCTCGGTTTAGCTTCGAGTTGGCTTTCCTTTTCGGTGGCTTCTTCGGGGGAATGGGCTTCTCAGGAGGTGGCTTCAGAGTCTGCTTCTTTGACGACCGTCCTCCCGCAACAAAAGTGACCTTGTTCGTCTGATAGTAGGAGATGTAAGCCTCCCACTTCTTCATGAACTCCTGATGTGCCTTTAGCTTCTTCTGGTAGACCCTGATAAGGTCTATCACGTAGGACTCCCTGGCAGGTCGAGGCGGCTTCTTGGGGTCCTTGTCCTTCTCCCATGTGGGATAGGGCAGGGGTACCGGCACCTGTGCATTCTGGTCCGCCTGCTCCTGGTCTGCCTGACCTTCACCTGGGGCCTTGGAGGAACTCCCACCTTCTAGGTTGGGGTTGAAGTCTTCGTCATCCGAGTCATCGGAGGTTGGGGGCTGGTCAGCTGGCCGTTCCTCGATGACGATCTTGGTCAGAGGCATCTTCTTCGTCTTCCTCTTGGGCTCCTCCACGTGTTTGCCCTTGAGCTTCTTCTTTTCTTCCGCCTCCTTGGCCTCCTTTTCTTCCCTCTTCCTTTTCTTCTCTGCCCTTTTCTTCTCTCTGCGCCGTTCCTTCGCCTCATGCAGCTTGATCCAAGCTTCAAGTTGTTCTTCCTCAGTTGGCTCGGGGGTGGGCTCCTTCTGCTCCTCCTGTGCCTTGGCCTCCCGCTCCTGCTCTGCCCTTTCCTGTTTTTCCTTCTCCATCTGGTCGAGGGCTTGTTGAATTTCATCGTCCTCTTCCTCGAGTATTTACGTTGAGGCCTCCGATTGCACCTCTGCTTCTTCGTCTAACGCCTGGTCGATGGTGTTGGCCAGCTTCTCCTCTGATCCATGCTGGGATCCGTCCTCCTTGTGCTTTTCTGACGTGGTCTCCTCGCCTGACAAAACTGGGTCTCCCCCTGCGAGAAGTCTCTCCCGAAGCATCTGCTGCACTTGGGCGCTGGCTGATTCACCTCGACAAGGAACCCGCGCAGTCTGTTTGGTGCGCGCCATGTTTTACGACACGTCGATCGGAGGTCGGACGCCCAAAAATCGCCTCGAAATGCGGAGCAAATCTCTAGACAGGAAGTCTACAAATGAGGGGGGGTCTAGGTCCATTTATAGTTTGGGCAAAATTTAGGTCAAATTCTAAGCTACTCTATTTCATCTGCCAAAGCACCTGTTACCCTATGACATATACTTACTTCAGAGTTTTCTAACCCATTTGACTCACGGTGTGCGCTAGGGGCCCAAACTAATATCTAGTTCATGGCTCTGGCGCATACCGTGAGACATTTGGCATTTTAGACTAAATTATATGATTTCTAGACATATTCCTAAGGTTGTAACATGCAATTTTAACTAATTCTTACCTTAAAACTCGATCTAGCATATTAGCTTGTTATCATATTTCAAGGTGAACATGGCCAGTGACTCATGGTGTGTGCCCAGGGCTAAACCTAAGATTTAGGTTTGTACTCTGGCGCATACCGTGAGACATTCCTACCTTAGGTCAAAATTTTAGGTCAACTTTTTAGTTTTCTTAGTTTTCAGTTCTTCTAACTGTTACTAGCTTAGCATAATCTACAAAAATGAGAAAAAAAAATTTCCACTTTTTTTCAAGGTTTGAGAATCCTACTAAGTTAGTACTATTGGGAGCATGGCCAGTGCTTTGCTCTTGGTCACCAAGAACATTGCTCTGATACCACTGTGACATCCCCTACTCATATACGGTGCACTCACCGTATACAAACAGGAGTTCATCCCCCATACCAGCTCCATGCTGATACAAGGCCCTCCACGTGTCACTGCAACCTTGATGAGTTCCAGTGGGAAGAATGAAGGGGTCATTTTACCCTGTCTTCCTTCAGGGCCTACCTAGCTGCGAAAGCGTAATCATACATGTCAGTATACAACATCAACATCACATGACCATCACGAAGGATGGCTCACCACATATCTGCACAGACAAAGATCAGCACATCACATAGGAGATCCTACCCAAGGCTCAGACTCAAGGGGATGACTGATGGCTTGGGACTCCAGAAGTCATTGCAGACAGAATTCATGGCAAATGGATTTGGCTGGCATAAGATCATGGCTTAGGGTAGTCCACTCCATCCGCCCCTCCTGTGCAGAGTAGGTTGAAAAGTGTTGGGACCTGACTGTAGCCCTCTGGATGCATAGCCAAAGGGGCTATTCCTGGGTTGCATCTCCCGCCCGATGGGGCGTGTAGGGATCACTCCCACCGAGATCTACATGCTGACTCAAGGTGACTAGAGGGCCACTGCCCATACTCGACTTGAACTCCATGGAAGGTGTACACCACCCCAAGAGTCTCGAACCCATGCAAAGCCCGCACGCAGTGGCAGAGCATTAGGTCTAGTGCACAATAGTCCCCGATAGGCCTTACTACCAGAGGGACGTGATCATGAGTCAGGACATGAACCTCCTTATAAGCCAGTCTGGCCCCTTCGCACAACCAGGTGTGGTTCTTGTACACAGGCCGAATTTAATAGTACATTAAAGAGGGCTAGCTAGGAGCATCAACTACCAGGCTTTAGGGTCTCTACCCCCCTTCCCAATACAATGAATCCACAGAGATCAACATCACATACATATCACAGAAGAACTAAAGAATGAGATTTAATCTAAATCACATAGTTAGGTTCTTTAATTATGGCTTGGTATCTAGAGATCTAGATAGCTGCTAAGGGCAATTCAATAGGCTAAACCTACTTATTTAATGTCTGGGAGGCAGATTAGACTATTGAATTGACAAAATACCTGATCCTTGGCTTGCTCCTCCTGCTCTGAGCTCGACCATGCTGCTGAACTGCTAGAAGATGAAGCTAGAAAGGGAAACTGATGAGCTAGACTGCTCAGACAGAGTTTGGGAGGCGAGTTTGGCTCTTGGAGCAAACAAAACAGTCCTAGAAGGCTGTGGATGAAAATAGAAAGTTAGGGTTTCCTATACTTATATAGACTAAGGGTTAGGGCTGGGGTTTCCTATTATCCCTTTG
Organism: Isoetes taiwanensis; assembly: GCA_021234155.1. Lineage (NCBI taxonomy): Eukaryota > Viridiplantae > Streptophyta > Lycopodiopsida > Isoetales > Isoetaceae > Isoetes > Isoetes taiwanensis. The sequence continues at coordinate 2,566,383 of JAJEKV010000105.1, read as the reverse complement.
AGCATGTAGGATAAATGGTGTGGCCCACTTGCCTTTATTAACTAGGTGGCATAAAGTGTACACATGGTTAAATGTGTACACATGGATAAATGTGCACATGGATAAATGTACACACCTTGCAAGTTGCCCCCTAGGGTGCTTGGCTACACGTCGGCGTACACGTCAATCGGGATGGCGTGTATGCATGACGAGGCAGTACAGTATACATCCTGGGACCGTATACTGTGCTGGAACGTCACAATTATATTGAGATCTCAAGTATTTGCTCATTGATTTTTGAGTGTGTAATTTCAACTGTGCAAGAGGAAGATTCAATTCTTCACCAATACGGTTGTTTTTGTAAAGTTTATACCAACCTAGATCTAGTATTTTGCAAGTTTGACAAGATCCTGGGTTGCCAGGAGGGTCAACTCGGCAGGCTCGTCACAATTTCTCAAGACTTTAAGTGGTTGTAACATCTGAAATCATGATTGGAACTTTCTTTGCTTGCAAATGGCATCATTTTTTCTGAGGCAGTCTTTTTTCTGATTCGGGAAAGCAGTTCTAAACTTGTGTTCAAGCTATATTTTTGGGATTTTCTCACACAGAGTGTGGTCGTGTTCCTTTTATGGATGACCCCCCCAGAGCATGATACACACTCTGTAACACATAGTGATTGCTTATGTTGAAACCCCCACAACAATGTCAATACTTTACTCTAATTTATCTAGAGTACAAGCTTTAGTATTATTTTATGCCAAACTTCACCGCCTATATGGCAGTGATTATTTGTCTGCACCACACGCCTGTCAAATTGACAGCCGCCTAGTACCATAACGGTCCAATGGCATCAAACCATTGTTGACTAGTCATCTCCTTCTAAGGTATCTAGATATGGTTGGGCAAAGTGTTTCGAACAATTACTTTAGTGCCTAAGAGTCATTAAGTTCCATAAATAAACTTACAACCTCCAAGAGATTATATGAATATCCCAAAGGATAATACAGACCTCTCAAGAGAGGCCTCTCAACTCTTGCTACCTTTGAGGCCTCTCAGCTCTTGCTGCCTTTCAAGCTAGAAATATATCTTTGCATGATAGGAAAGACCACCCTTCAAGTCATGCCACTCATCCAAAGGTTGTGGAGATAATAACCTTCCCATCCAGGTCGCTAAATATCATGAACAAGGGTCCTTCATTCCTTTCTTCTTTAATATGTTTTCAACGTTTATGATCGATTTTCGTTACTCCGACCCTTGGAGTGTGTTGATTATTAATTTCAACATTGCTCATCGACTATACACGTGATACAACGTTAGTTGTGAGCCTTATTTCGTAGGGTCACCAACCATTTACTCCTTCAGATACTCTTTAACCCTTTTGTTGGCTTCTAAGCTACTATTATATGCCGTATTATATACATGTCTATGTTCTAAGGTTACAGCTATCCGTTAGATTTTCCCTTATGTCTTTTAACCCATAAAGTTGGGGGCTATGATTCAACGTTGTCATACACTCCAGAAATATTAGTCATTGGGTTCTTCTGTCATGACGTCATGCCGTTGTTGTAGTATTACAAATGACTTGGCATCCTCGTCTAAGCCATAATCATGCCCTACGTTAGTGAGTGAGCCTTCGTAAGAATCGTAAGTTACATAGAGTCATCAGGGCGCCTGCCTTGCATTTTGTAAGCCTTCATAAAATACATGCGTCTGATATAACCGAGGCGATTATTTTCCTGTTACCCCCGCTTGTATCAATGTTCGAGCCCTATATGTTCTAACTTACACCTCCATGTAGCCCATGGGGTTCATCTTTGTCTGATCCGGGTATGGATCATGTGGGAGATCTAGTCTTTGGTGTCTATGCAAGACACATTCGAGCTTCTAGCAGGAATGTTATTCGCTACCCATCCTGGAATTGTACTATTGTACTATTCAGCCCTATCATCTTGAGCTTTATTCTATTGTCCGTTGACATTTATTTCAAGTCCCAACTACAACATCCTACCTTAGCATGCAACCGATTCACTATTGTTTGCACATTCTAGACATACTCCAGACCCTTTGTTGGTCAGTTGGGATGCACTCATCTTTCTCTCCTCGTGTCACTGCATAGATTACCTTTCCAAGATGTTCATCGTATGTGAATGTAGTACATGCATAGTCAATATATGTCCTCATTCCACACTACTAGAGCTCTACTCTAACTTAGCTAAAGTGTAACCTTGGTAGTTCCTTGAAACAAAACCCATTGCCTATATACCTTTATATGTGGCTGAGCCACCGAACTCATATCTGCAATCCATATTGGATTTATTCTAATATCTTTTGAGCTTCCCATGCATCACAACGTCAAATTTCATATCAACTCTGCATTGAATTTTCCACCACTTTTTAGCAATTTGTTAAGTATTTTGCTAATTCCTTCCAAGTTGTTTGAATTCTCAGACTATCTCGTACCCTTCGGTCCTATGCTGGCTTCCTTAAGGAGGGGAGGCTTCTCCTTGTAATATGTGATGTGTAGCCACAGTGTAACCCGTAATTCTCGTAGACTTTTCTAGATGTTGAGGACTACATCATTTTTAAGAAGGGGAGAATGTGACATTCCACATATTTATACGTCTTTTTAGGTATAAATACATGACACATCACTATAAATAATTAATGGTGCATTAATTATTCATAAACTAAAGTTAGCCATATTAACATTAATATGAAGGTGGAAACCTAACCCTAAATCCTAGTTCGAATTTAGGGCTTAACCTAATATTGAAAAGGCTAAAATACTAAATTACTTATTGATAACTAATTAAGGTGGACACTTGGCCCAAATCGATTGGGCAAGGGAGACTTATTCCACCCCAATTTGCCCTAATTCGATTTGGGGGCAATTGGAGAAGGAGGAGGAGCTTATTCAACTAGCAGGGCATGGAGAACCTGAGAGATGGGAGATCTAGCTCAGATACCAGTTAGTAGGCTTAGTTAGCTTGAGATTCTAGTTAAGAACTAACCCTTGCTTGTTAGATGGATGATTAATCTCTCTATTTTATGTTCTAGATGAGATTATGATGGATATATCAGATACGAATGCTCTCATTTTGTTCCTCCTGTGTTGTATGGGTAAAAGGGGGAGTAGAGAACTAAAGGCCATCTAGGATTAGATATGCTTCTAGCTGGAACCCCTTAAATCCCATTAGATGCGGCCCGTGCACAAGAACCCACCTGGTTGTGGATGCTATGTTGTGATTCAGCATGAAACGGGGGTGGGATCTTGCCTAGCATGGCTACAAGATTCCTATAGTATGCTAGGCTTATAGAGGGTCACTGAAGGGGCTGGGTATGGGTCTGACACTCCCTGGGTCCCAGGATACGTGCCTATAGGAACGTCCTGGTCTCAAACGGGCTTGATGAGCCGACCTTTAAATTTAGGGGAATAAGTCGGGTATGGATGCAGGGGCTGCTGATGTGGCACGTGTCCTCTAGCACACCCAGAGATTCGTTGTGCCCGGGGAGGGAACACCTCCCTAACCTGCCTCATCGGACTGGGGAGATCTAACTCAGAGTAGTCTCATCGGGTGATTCCATGGGATTGTATCTCCGGAAGGCTACAGTCACGCCATAGCATTTCAGCCTATCTGCAAAGTCTGCACAGGAGGGGCGGATGGAATGGACTACTCTAGCCATTGTTCTATGCCAGCCAACGCCATTGTCATTATTCCGTCTGTTGTTAGCCAGAGGCTCTGGCTATCAGTTGACCCCCATGAGTTTGAGCTCGGGGTAGAAGCCTCATTTAGGGTGCATTTTCTTTGATATGATGGTATTTTGTAATTATAAGTATTGATGATGATGGGCCACCCTTCGTGGTGGCATATTATTTATTTGTACTGCCGCCAGGTGCTAACATGTATATATGCTTCCGTTATATAGGATTCCCATAGAAGTGGGACGAATGACACCTCCGTGTCCTTCACCCGGACACTTGACCATCACAAGTGGTCCGAGTCAGATGGAGGGCCTTTCTATGGTGATGGAGTCGCCATAGGAGGGGAATTTCCCGTATTTATACGATGGGAGCATCGTATGGATTCGGGGAGCATCACAATTTTTTGAGAAAATTCTTTGTTTATCTTCTGAAGAGTAAATCTCAGTGTTTCGAAGACTTTCACTTGTTTAAAAATACCGTTGAGAAGCATACATGCCAACCGATTTTGACCATTCAATCAGACAATGGAGGAGAGTTTTGTTCTAACGCTTTTGAAGCATTCTTGCTTACACATGCTATTGAGCACCAGCTTACAACTCCATATATCCCGAAGCCAGAAAGGATAAATAGAAGTTTGATAAAAATGGCCAGAATCCTTCTCATTGCAATGAATGTATCTGCACACTTCTGGGGCGAAGCAATCCTGACCTCTGCCTATTTGATGGATCGAGTCCCACATGCAAGTCTTTTGTTCAAGGTCCCAGAAGCATTGTGGCGAAGTAAAACTCCATCTCTTGTTCATGCTAGGTGTTTGGATGTAGAGCTTTTGTGAAGTTACGATTATCTGCATCAAAGATAGATAAACTCGAAATTGCATGTTTTTAGGCTATTGCAACAACAGGAAAGCATTCAAATTTCTGGAGTTGGAGATCGACAAGCTAATATTAAGTTGCCGTGCTTAATTTAATGAATTCGAGCCTTGTTTCCCCAAATCTACCATTGTTACTTCCACTTTCACCATTTGCCCTGATGAAGCCAATTTTATAGTGTCCCCAGCTAATTTTGTCATGCCCTGTCCCATGTGTTTCCACAAAGTGGTATTGATCCCACAGATCCAGATGTATCGGAAGATGATCTTCTGCATGAACTGCTTGAGTCCCCTTGTAAGAAAACACTTATGTCTCTCATCCTATACGAGCTAGAAAACCTTCATCATGGCTAAATGACTATGGTCAGAGGATCTTGTTGTTGAACCACACAGTTTTAAAGAAGCCACAAAAAAGTGCACAACATGCACGATGGTTGAAGGCCATGGATGAAGAACTGATCTCCATAACATAGGCAGAAACATGGACTCTTGTTCACAGACCTGCAGACAAAACCATTGTTGGTTCTAGATGGGTGTATAAAATCAAATACAAATAATGTGATGGAAGTATTGACAGGTTTAAGACACGCTTCGTAACTAAAGTTTTCACTCAGATACCTGGAGTTGACTTTGATAGGACATTTGTTCTTGTGATCAAAATTACCACCATTCGGACACTGCCACCAATTATATGTTACTAATGCCTTTCTTCATGGAGTTACAGGAGCAAGTTTACATTGAGCAACCTAAAGGATTTGAGAGAGGAGGACTTGTTTGCAAACTTCATAGGGCGTTATATCGGTTAAGACAAGCTTTAAGGACCTGGTACCTTAAACTTCACAACACCCTCCTGAGTCTACAATTTCAATTAAGCAGCAGATCCTAGTCTCTATTTTTTGCCTTCAACCCAATCCTATCTTCATCCTATCTATCTGAAATGACAGTTACATGACTATTTTAGGATGCGTGACCTTGGCTCCATCCATCATTTTCTTGGCCTCCAGATTCGTTATGATAGAGACCTTGGATCACTCCCGGGGGTATCGCCAATGTAAGTCGTATGTACCATGTGGGGTGGATGATAAAAGGTTTTTTTTTTGTCCAATATATCATATACGTACGAGTAAAATAAGGTTATTTGGTTTTGAATCCATATCCGTACGACTAGGGGTCGTTGTTGGTGAGATAGAACTTCTCGTATGGCACAAGATGGGGTTAATCTTCTAAGTTCTAGCTAGGAAGGAGTGGGTCTTGGAACATGATAGATTCATAGTTTAACTACAAAAGTCTTTTGAGTTATATATTAACTTAAGATCATGAAAACCTTTTCAATACATACTCATACTGAACAAATCATTCTTTAACTCTTTAGTTCACTTTAATCTATTATCCACAATTCGTTTGCAATATTTATACGATAAGGGGTATGTCATATGTTAAGATGCGTTTTGTATTTATACGAGAAGGATCATTGGTACAACAAAAAATATCATATAAATACGATATGGGGTAGACAAAAGTTGGAAACAATAGAACGTATCATATGGGGTTTGCTTAGAGAATTATACGAAGGGATTCTTTTGGATCCTAATAACGCACATGGCGTATCCATATAGAGAGCTAACACCCCCGAGGGATCACTCTTTATTTACCAAGAAAAATACATGTCTGATTTGTTACACAGACTTTGCCTTTCAAATTGCAATACTATTGTTATAATTTGCCCTCTGTCTATCTACATGATCATTAAAGAAATATTATTATAACTCTAAATTTTGCTGCAATCTCTACTCGACCAGACCTTTCCTTAACTATTTTAAAGCTTAGCCAATTTTTCGTTGATCCCAGAAATGCCCATTGCGATTCACTGAAAAGTTGTTTACATTATATCCCCGAGTTCCCTAAAGTTGGAAATTCACTACAATGCTAAAGGAAATTCAGAAATCGTTGGCTATTCAGATTCTCATTTTGGAGGGAGGGAGGGGATGCAGACAGGAAGTCCACCACATGTTATTCATTCATGTTGGCAGATGGAACAATAAGTTGGAACAGTAAGAAGCAGTATTGTGTGGTTCAATCCACCACATAAGTCGAACACTATGCAATTGTCAGTGCATTTAATGAGGGATTATGGTTACAAAGGCTAACTCTTGAATTGCATATTCAGAAACTACAGATATGACCATAATGGTTGATAACCAAAGTGCTATCCGGATATCTTATGACCAGTTCTCCACAAAAGAAGGCATATCCAAAGTTTTCTAAGTTCGTGAAGATGCTAGATCTGCAAGAAGATTTCAACTTGATGGTGGTCGCAAATGCAAGACTTTTTTTTTTAATTTCCAATTTTCATGTTTGCAGTTGTTTTAAACTTTTAAATTCATGGGGGGATGTTGGAACAATTAAATTAAGCAATTGTAAGTTTTAAGGCATGTTTTATGGAAATGGTCAAGGCTTTGAATTGTGCCTAAACTTGTGACACAAATTATGTGAACATCTGTACCTAAACCAAGTGAGGGGATCGATCTAATATAAGTTTCAGGAGTTTGATCATATCAATATTCTTTCTGTTAAGCTCATTGTTTGATCTTTTGTTCGGTATCTCTATAATCTACTTAAATAGTTCAAACATGGAAAAGAGAAGAAAGCGGTAATTGAGATGATGCTGACATCTTTGCGGATAGAGAAGAGAGTTTCGAGAGGGGAAGCAGCGCGGATGAGTTTGTCTATGCAGCTAGTGGAGTTCGATCATCGCCTCCAGAAACTCCTGATCCTCATGCTGCATACACTCCTCTAGACATTTATGATTATGGATTTTCTCTGATCTAGTGTTCTAACTTGTGTAGAGTGGATTGGGTTGTATGACTATCTCTCAGGGGTTGTTCATGTTGCTGTAGGTGAGAATAATGCCAGAGTACAAGATGATGGGGAACGAAAATCATTGTCATAAGTGATAGCTCTGGGGAATTGGATCCAGAGCAATCTGTTGTTGAATCTAGAGAAAAGGAGGACAAAGTGGATTTGCTGCAAGCTTTGGTGGATGCAGAGGAGGCTGTCAAGGACGTATGCCAGGCTGTGCAAGAATTGTGCTTGGCGCTCGTTAACACAGTGGATCGGATTGAGGATGTGATAGGGACGCTGTAGAAGCCAACTCCATCATCTTGGAGCAAGGTGTGCTGCGGTCTCACTTCAATTTATGCAGGGCGCTTTTGCTTAAGGAATTGCGGGAGCTAGAAGCCATAAGGCGCCGCCATGATCCTCGCATCGCTAGGAAGGAATCCGAATAGGGTGTTCAATGTATGATCTGTTGTTGATGATTAGTTCTGTTTCTGTGTAACTGTCATGTGAATAGAAAGCTGTGATGCTACGCCGTCAAGGACATGTCATGTATTTGGAACCTTTGTATTGTAAATATTTTATATGAATAATCTGATGCATGTTTGAAACCATTGGGATTTGTTAATCTCATTTGCACCACTGAAACTTTGGTTGGGGTTTTCCTAAAAAAAATTTCATGGCCGTTGATTTGGCAGAATTGAGGGAATATTTTGCATCATATAAAAGATGAACATAAACCCATAAAGATGAATAACATGTAGAGCATAAACAATTGAATAGCTAAAATTCCAAGGATCCGTGAAATCCACGATCTACATAAAGAATTAATATAGTCATTTGCTGAAAGACTTCCTAGATCAGTCACAGCAAAATAAATGAAACGATTAATTCTACACTCCCTAAATCCAACTACATTACCCATCAACATTCTTAGGGTGAAATAAATGAAACGATTAATTCTACACTCCCTAAATCCAACTACATTACCCATCAACATTCTTAGTGTGTATTATCGTTTTTAGTGTGTATTATCGTTTTTAGGCCGTCAGATGACGGCACCTTTCGGGGAATATACTGCCTGCGGGAATCCTAGCCGCCAGTGCACAGTCAACAAGGGGTCAAATTGACCCCTTGAAATAGGAGCACGAATTGCCCACAGACCATGATCCCAAACCAGAATACGTCTCGGCAGCATACAAATACAGTATGAGAAGACAACACAACGCATGACTGATCAGAACACAAGAAACAAGGATTTGCCACGAATCATCCTTACATCATCCGCCTGCAAGACAAATAGGATCGGGACGCAATATGCCAATCAAATATATATGATCTGCCTATATCAAGATCTGACTTAATCTTAACCAGAAACGGGTTGTTGATTGTATTAATAGAATTTGATAAACTAAAAGCCTCAGCCCAGTCAATAGCTTGTTGTGGCAAATTAAGTTCCTTGCAATAGCTGCCGGATTTAGGATGGGAGCGTGTAGAACAGGCCAAGCGCTTTTGCATGATCACGACACGAAATACATGGGCCCAAGTCGATGATACTGTAAATCAAAAAATTAAAGACATGATGCCCCTTGGACATAAAAAAACGAAAGGATTGAGGACTAACAGGGGCGGCCTATAATCAACTTTTATTCTACACTGTTATGATCCAGCAATTGATCTAGTAAGGGAAAAATCTCCAGTAAAGTTGAAGCATCTCAAGACGCTTTTCCCAAATCGAACAGGTTTCCCAGCTCCTGAAAATTTGGAGGCCTGTCTCAGTTCCGCCTATTATTTGGTATCTTGGAGCTCAGTTTCCATCGATTGAAAGGTTTGCTGCCGAACCAAGCAAGGCACTTCCAAAATGAGCATCGGCCCCAACCCGCCACCTGCAACAGCCGCAATTGGCAAACCCATACCCAGCTACCATCTGTCCAGCCCGCACGCCCGCCCTTATCCCAAATCCGACCTTCACAAACAGCAAAATACACCTTCTTCCCCTAACTGAACTGCCACCGTCAGCTTTCTACCTCTGGAGCTACGAATACCTTGACAAACCATAAACAATCTTAGGTTATAAATGTACGGAAATTGATCGGGCCAACATTATCACACCTGCGGCCGCCCAGAAATGATCGTTTTATGTCTTGGGCAGGTCTTCGAGATGCCCAAGAAATCAGTGGCCACATGACCTTTTTTTTGAGGTACCCTCTTCCCCCTTTTTCAAATTTAGGGGTGGGGGCCCCCACTTTAATGTGGAGGTCAAATTTTGGTACCCCTTCTTTTAGCCCTCCTCCCTTACCATTTCCGTCACATTTTTGGAGGCCCTCTCTTATTTTTGGAGGCACCCTCCTCTCCCGTATGGGGAAACGTATATGGAGGGGGGTAAAAAATGTTACATGTGGCCGTGCCTAGTATCACACCTGCGCTTAAGATCAAACTGCCACATCATCATAAACTTGACCAGAATCGATGAACCCTAAAATCGTTCTTGCTGTTCCGATTTTATTCTCAGATCCCTCCAAACCTCTACGAATTAGACTGTTTGCTGCTGAATAAACCAGTACGGCCTCTTCAAGCAAGAAAAATCCGAATTTGGGCTTGTCTACTTCGACTTTAGCATTATTTCTCCTCGGATTCTTGCTGTTCTAGCTACTCTGCAAGCATCTTTTGCGATTTTGGCTTCATTTTGAGCAAATTCGGCGAGGGAGGGGCTCAGGTCATACATGAGGAGATTGTTCTTTGGTTTTGAAATACATCCAGAATATAGGTTCTGTCAATCTGAATTTTCAGGTTTCAAATGCGAAGTTCATCCTTCATGTTGCTGCTGTTGTTAGTTCTGAATCTGGCCAATTCATAGCCATTAGTATGACAGTATCTCTGGAAGATTTATGTCGGAGAGGACGATCAGATGAAGCAATCTATGCCGCAGAATCTATGATCCACAATGGTATCTCTGTTTCCAGGAATGACGCATACTGCCTCTTGGAAAGCTGCATTAAAAGAATTGATGCCTCCTCTGGTAGACGAGTTCAATCACTTATGTTGTATAGTGGTATTGCTTCTGTTGCAGCCCTGAACAATGTTCTCATCCGTCTTTTTTCGTATACTGGAAGTTTGCTGGAGGCAAATCAGGTATTTTGTAACATTAGGATTCCAAGTATTTACACATGGAATTCAATAATATCTGCCAATGCAAATTTAGGAGATAGTGGAACAGTCCTTGACTTAAACCATAAACTGTATCTTTCAGGCGTTGGAAGTAATGAATATATTTATAGTGCTTTACTTAAAGCATGTGCTGTCTCAGCAGCTCTCCAAGAGGGGAGGCTAATACATGGTCATTAAACCAATAATTGGCTTGATTTGGATGTTGCTGTTGGAAACTCCCTGGTTTACATGTATGCCAAATGTGGAGCGCTGGAAGAAGCACACAGCGTGTTTGAAAATTTGGGAACTCTCAATGTCATTTCATGGAGTTCAATGATTGATGCATATGTCCAGCATGGGCATGGCTTTTCTGCGATAAACCTGTATATCAGAATGCAGCTGGAGGGTATAATGCCAGACAAAATCACATTTTTCAGTATCATAAGAGCATGCAACATTGTGTGTTTTGTACAGCAGGGCAGGCTAGTCCATGGCCAGATTGTTCGAGCTGGTTTAGAGCTCGATGTTATGATACGTAATGTTCTTGTTGGTATGTATGGAAAATGTGGGTGCATGGATGAGGCAATAAAATTATTTAACAAATCGCATAACGAGGATGCTATGATGTGGGATATCATGGTCACAGCATATGCACAGCATGGGGATAATGTCTCCGCCCTAAAACTTTTTGAAGAAATGCAATATGTAGGTATTGCACCACAGGAAGTGACATTTTCAAGCATCCTGATAGCATGTAGTGAGATTGGAGCCCTAACCCAAGGTAGGCTGATCCATGAGCAGATGACCAATAGTGGACTTGTATGTGATGCTGTTCTTGGAAGCGGCCTCATTGAAATGTATGCTAAGTGTGGTAGCCATGGGGAAGCTCACATAGTTTTTGAGGCATTGCAGAATCGGGATCTGGTATGTTGGACTATGATGATTGCTGCATATGCTCAGTTTGGACAGGGTCTCCTTGCACTAGAAGTTTTTGAGGAGATGTGTCAAGATGGTGCAAAGCCAGATAAAGTTACCCTTCTAGGCATCTCGAAAGGTTGTGCCAATGCAGGAGCTTTAATCCAGGGAAGGTTGGTACATGAACAGATTATCACTAGTCAATTTGAATCAGATATGGCCACTGGAAGTGCGCTTGTTGACATGTATGCCAAATGTGGAAGTTTGATGGAAGCATACAAGGTATTTGTTAGGCTGCCAAATCTTAACGTAGTTTCATGGGGTGCAATGATTGCAGGTTTTGCACAATGTGGCAATTCTCAGATAGCTGGAAAATGCCTTGAGGATATGCAACGAAAAGGAGTTAAGGCAGATGCTGTCACCCATAGTAAAATTCTTCTTGCATGCAGTCATGCAGGGTTGGAAAATGAAGGCTACATGTATTTTGAATCCATAAGTGAAGACCAATGCATGGCCCCCAATGTGTACCATTACATATGCCTGGTTGATCTTCTTGGCCGTGCAGGATGTTTGAATGAGGCAGAAGACGTGCTCCAAACAATAGAACCAAATGCGATTGGGTGGAGGTCTTTGCTTAGTTCCTGCAAGACATATGGGAATCTGGAGATAGGAAGACGATGCTTTGATAAAGTTATACAATTAGAACCAAATGACACAGCTTGTTATATGCTAATGTCAAACCTCTATTCTGACAATGATAGACAGCAACTCAAGTTGTAGAAGAAGGAGACAGGGTTGATGAAAACCCTCTAAATCATCAATACTACATTAAGAAAAAACACTTTCTATTCTTCCATGCAATGGTGTAACTGAAAACGTATCCTTGGCTTGCTGCTTCAATTGAGGGTTCTAGTCCTTAGTACTCCAAGCCATTATGTATCTATCTAGGAACCCCCAATGATGATCATCTTTGCTCACAGAGATAATCAGCATTTTGGGCTGCTGGACATGTTGCTTTCCCACACACCATCACTGTTACAAGAGAAGTTGCATCAGACACATTACCTCTCCCCTGAAGAAATTTGGGGTTAAGAATATCATGCCCACCTTATGAGAGAGGGATATGTTTGTTGTAAACTTACTCGTATGTATGGCAAGTGCAAACCTATTCTGGATGCTAGGCATGTTTTGACCTATGTTCATTGGAGCATTTTGTTTGGAGTTTGTATGGGGCAGCAGAAGCTTGAAGAGGCGGCCTGGCGTGATGTAGTCTCTTGGACCACCATTGATTTCTATGTATGCTCACCGCGGGCAGAGTGATGAGATTTTCTATCTCTTCTAACAAATAGCTCATAAAAATGTGCTTTCATGGAATGCATGCTCGTGAGTTTTGCTCATGAGGGACATATCGATGAGGTATACTACTTCCAGCAAATGACACAAAGAAACGTGGTTTCATGGACTGCTCTTATTTTAGGTCTTATGAAGGATGCTTTTTTTGAAAAAGCCCAGAGAGTTTTCTCAAGAGATGCCAGAAAAGAACCTAGTGATCTAGAATTTAATTTTAGTAGCAAAGAGACAGGTGAGAAAGAAGAAGCCTTTAACCATTTCTAACAGATGTCTTGGCATGATACGTAATTGCAGGTTGTGCTGAAAGATGGGAGCTGCCAGAGATCATGAAATCATTTTAACAGATGCAGCCGGAGTGCATAAGCCAGACAAGGTTACCTTCATCAGCATTCTTGATGGTTGTCGTAGAGGGGCAAACGCTGCGAAGGGCCAGGAATTTCATAGACTGATTGTCAAGTATATATTTGAATACGAATGCCCAGTTAAACTGCAGTTATATAGGGCAGGCGCCCCAATTTTGTGCACCAAGATAGGGCGGGCGCCCAGTTTGGTGCGTCCAAATAGCGGGGCGCCCAATGTGTAAGGCATTTTTACCAACTTTTCAAAAAAAAATTAAAATGTGTTTTGTGCTTCGAAATTACGCGGATGCCTAATCTACTTTGACATTTGGCATCTGAAAACGGGTTTCAGGGCTATTGTTTTCTTTTCTGGGGATAATCGTAACGCGGGTTTTAATGGCGGGTGATAAGGAGGCGTTTTGGCTAATGCCGCCTCTACTTTCCATCTATCCTTAGGTTTGAAATGGCAAAGCCGAGCAAGAAGTGCCACAACGGGCATAGTAATGAAGTTAAGATCGGTTGAAGCAGCAGCAGATTACAATGGCATTAGTAGACATGCTAGATTTTTCTCCAAAGCATCATCCGGGTGAAATTCTACCAATATAGCTTTGAAGAAGTTTAAAATATCCAGCAACAAGTTTTGAACAAGGGATTAATCTATGGCAGGGCAAAAGGAACCAAACCATTCATTTTGGGCGAGATCTGTTGGTGCAAGACAATTTTTGTAAGCTGCAAATCCATTCTTTTTAGGTTTTGTTTGGTTTCGTATTTATAAAGGATATTTTGCAGCTTGCAGAGGACTATAGGACCGATCACAGACAAAGGGGCAAAACTGGTAAATCATGCACCAAATTGGTTCTTGTTGAGTATTCATGTGAGTATGGGAAACTTTTTTGTTACGGCACACAATTCCATTTTCAGATTTCGAAGGCTAACACTGTCGTTTTCTTTCTTGCACTGGGCAGTGATAATATTCCTCTTACCATTACCCGCTAATAATCTGGACGAATTCTCCTCCTCAGCTTTCCATCGTTCTTCAAAATGCAAAAACAAGGCAGAGCTTCATTCGACATCACCTTCAGGCACGCAGCTCATCTGGCAGTGAGTAGGTGATATTCAAGATTTTCCATTTGATTTTTTATTTTCTTCCCGTATCATCTTTCACAACAGGTCAGATTCTCATTCATATCTGGCTTGCGTTTTTTCCTTCAAGAGGCACCAGTCATATTTCCGGCTTCAAGCAAGGCTACTTTGGGCAGTAGTGCTATTCCCTCTTCTTGGAAAAAGCTGATTCTTTGCTATTTTCTGGCATTTTCTTGAACTTAACCACTTGGACTGGATCTGCACCAGCTTTGTGTCCAGAGCTTAAGCGATGGTTTTTTTTTGCATCGTTTGCATAATAAATTGAAGCCGCTGCTTTTCTATCAGCAAAGCTCTTCATGGCAGTAAGCTCTTTCTTCAATAGTTACATATATAATTTTAATCCTTATGGCTATTTCGAAGTACAGTTGTATAATATATTCTGGCCATGTTCAGAGGAATGCCAAGAACAGTATGATAAGAATAAAAAGCACAGAACTTCTATATTCGCTTTTCCTTTCTTTGCCAAGAACAGTATATAGCAAAGGACGTACTTTAGGAGTATAGAATATGGCTACTGCAACATAACATATAATCTTAATTGTGGCGAGGTTGTGAAGCATGTGTAGTGTCAATATGGTGTCCAGAAATCCATGGAACTACATAAACTGGCATTACTTGAAGGTAGAAGTTAAAAATGCTGATCAAATACAGTCCCATATGTCTTCCGGTGTTTCAGATATGGTAGGAGGTTTAAGTGGAACTCCAGTGGACAGTAGGCATCAGCGGCGAAATATGTGAATAGCACGTATGTTGAGAAGACCTCTGCTTCTACGTTCTCTCTACTTTGCTTCTCAGCCTTAAAACGGTAGGTTTATGATGACACGCATCTCCCTATGATTGTTTTGTGAATAGGTAACGAATTTTTGGAGATGATTTCTGAGACAGTGGCAGACGCCGTGGCTTCAAATCTAATGGCACCTGAGAACCCATTCTTCTCCTCCAAAACTCGGAGATGTATGCAGCGATTTTGGTATATGTATCGATTCCTGGTGCAGCAACGAGCTCATGGCAGCTGCCTGAAGGTTTGGATGCAACTGCTTGAAGATCCCTGGTGCAGGGCAGGGTTTTTATAAGATGTTGTTTTCATGATCCTCCTTTTATTTGTGAAGTTTTATTGAATGATCTTGCTTAGTTTCTTTCTAGGGATTGTGGTCTGAAGGATCGATGTCCTGCAACAAGCTGATAAGAAGTAGCATTCTGTTCTGAAAGTTTTCTTTGCCTGTTGGTGGTATAGGGCAAGATGCAGTATATTCAACTGCTACTCTTTTGCTTGAATAGAAGGGGTCCTCAGTTTCTTCTCATTTCATCTTCTGAAATACCTGGAGGTTTTCTTTGAATAGTTCTCTCTTTAAGTTTGCTCTCTCTGGTCGGATGTTCTTTTCCAAAGGCTCTCTTTTTTTGTTACCTGTTAGTCGTTCATTTTTTACTATACAAGGTTCATTTTTTGAGCATCCTCTAGAGTACTGGATTGCATAAGGACAGAGCAATGGAGATCAAGCTATGGAGGTACTACTTCACTCTTCTCATCGTTTTTGTTCTTTTGTCTAATTACATGAGAACATGCAAATACAATGTTCTCTAAAATTATTGTTTTTTTCTTTATGTTTATAGATAGAATGTACACTTTCTTTTGCAGCATATTGAGCAACTGGACTTTTACGCGGAGAGCCATGGCATTGCTTATTATGTATCATTCCAGAATAGTAAGGTATAAATTATTTTTTCTTATGTATGTTACAAAACTTTTTGCGCTTTTCAAAATTGTAAATCGATGTAGAAACCCTTGCTTGCAGTGTTGTTCCTGTAGCACAGAAGGTAAATTTCTATTGGAAGCAATTTATTGCAGTGTTTCAGCTTTTCTTTTATTCAGCATACTTGAGATGCTCAACACTGCATGCATAATAGAAGCAGGGCTTTGACATAGGGTTTTGACATTCTATACTTTCTCTACTAGAGCAGACTGGACATATATATTGCTTTGTCTTTGTTTATGTTGTTTTGAATAGCATCCACCTTTTATTGTCCTTTTATCCATGACTGCAGAGATTGCATATCAATGAGGAATGTATACCAAAGCATAATGCTGTTTCTTCTTTCCCAACCATCCCAATGTTCAAAATACAAAGGCGTCTGATTGGGGGCTTATAGTCATAGTTATAACAGAGTTTTTTTTCAATACATTGTCCGCTTCGTTGCATTTGTTTGATATTTTGGCAAATGAACTATAGAGAATGTAAAGGATATTCTGCCCGGGTCCCAAATGCAGCATTTATAGATTTAGAAATGAATGGCGTCTCGTTTTTTGTGCTATACGAGTTTTTTATGCTATAAGAATTTTTGTGCCTATATTTTCAGGTACGTTTTCCTGCCATTTTCCAGCTACATAAGAAACTTGCCTCTGATGCTAACTGTTTTATTGTATCAGTTATAAGCAGACCTATATGAGGATGATAAGGGGATCGAATGCTACTTCAGATGATTACATGTGAAGCATATGAAGTGTGCTTTGACCTCTAAGCAGTCTTCAAACACGCTATTCTTTAGCCACAACCAAGAAAGATCCAGCAGAGACATTTATATCCAATGGCATTGATCGAGAATTTTTGTGGTGACTTTCTACCTGGATTTTGATCATATAATTTCTTTTGTTTTTGTTCTTTGTTTTGTTCTTCTTAGAACTTAAGTTCTATATAGGTACAATGCCAGCTGTATGCACTTAACTATGTATAAAGTAGCAGTCATGTTTGAGCCTTTAGTGGAACTTTCTAGGGTTCAAATCCCTTGGTTGGAGCTACAACCGAACAATTATACCAGAATGTGAGTTATGGAAAGGCTGGAAGAGATGGGATGTTCTGGAAGGATGACGTGATTCAAGTGATCAGTCCAGGCCATAAGCTTTTACATTGGCATGAATGACGACTTTTAAGTCTATTGATTATCGCACTCTTATTCTTTTTCATTCCACTAAGGGAGCTATGTCTATGACTCATGTTGGCATTGTGAAATATTTATTGCAACAATTGTACATTGTCAATGTGAATGACAAGTCACCTCATATAAGTTTAGCATTGTCAAAAATTAAACTTCTGTAATTCCATCGATGCTTGGAATAAAAAAAACCAATGAACCAAAATAAACCAATGAATTTATATCATATAGACCAATTTATATAAATTTATAGAGGCTCATATAGACATACGCCTTACATATGCATGGTATAGACATACGCCTTTCATATGCGCGACAACGCCGGGCACACGTTTATTAGTTTGTAATTAAAATGCTTCAATTTGTAAGGCATTTTTACCAATTTTTCAAAAGAAAAAAAATGCGTTTTGTGCTTCGAAATTAAGCGGACACCTAATTTGTAATTAAAATGCTTCAATGTTCTTGTAGATGACGAATACACTCAAAGATGGATGTATGGTTGCCAAGGGGTTTCTTGTCAAGGGGTTTCTTGTCGGGACCCTAAGGTTGTCCACTGAGGGTGCAGACACCCTAGGGGAGGCTAAGACCTTCTTCATCCTCTAGAACTAGGATGATGTCGAACTAGCACACTCGAACCAACACACTCGAACCCTAAATGAAGGTGGGTAGAAGATAATAATGGGGCAACACGTTAACCATGCACACTTTGATTGATTTAAAATCCCAGGAGTGTTAGCTCTATATATAATATATGGATACACCATATGTGTTACTAAGGTCCAAAAAACCCCTTGGTATACGGAATTTCTCTAAGAAAATCCCATACCATATGTTCCAATGTTTCCAACTTTTCTCTACCTCATATATCATATTTATATTGCTTATTTTTTGTAATATTGATGACCTTCCCCTATAAATACAAATTCAACTCAACACATGGCATATCCCTTATCGTATAAATACTACAAACAAATATAGTGTTGTTATAGAGGAGAATATATTAAAATGAGATGTTAAGAACATTTGTCTCAATATGAGTATTTCTTAAAAGGTTTTCATGACCCTAAGTAAGAAGACAACACAAAAACTTTTTTTGGATAATTTACCAAATTCCTAGTCACAATATGCCACTTGATATGTCTTTGTAATAGAGCAATCTGAAATGCCTGAAATATACATACATTTCAAGTCAATTTCAATTGAATAAAGCAATATCATAACAGTTTGGAAAATCAAAACTTACATCTTATATAGTGGAGTGCATAGTGCAGCTCTATCCAACCTTTTGCTTCCTTTTCAGCTGTAAACTATCATTTACATCCAACTTATATTTATCTGTGCTTGAGTCATATGTCAAATATACAAGTGAGATGATCTATTCAAGTTCTATAACTTGATTATCGGTCAAGTCATAAGTGAACCATGTGCACCCTGCTGTCAATTTTTCATGTCCAGCATATCAAGCAGGGTTAAAATGTACATTATATATTGGTATGTAGCCCAAATCAATAGGTTCTTTACTCTCTTTCCATGTATTATCTACTTTTCATCTCATGCTCAGCACCCTACCTATGTACCAGCCCTTCTGGGTAATCCTCCTTGCACATGGTTGCCTTCCTTTTCTAACTGAATATTTTCCTTCCTTCACACTCACATCTTCTTCAAGATCTATATCAAGGAGCACAACACAATCCGAGCCAATTCCTATTGATGTCACTGCATTTATTTTCTTTTTGGATGACATCAAATATGCCTGACTTTCACTCTAGCTAATCTATCCTTAGAAATCCAAGGATTACAATTCAATTGGCTCACCAAAATGGACTTACAAATCTGTTTTCCATCCATCTACATTCACTTTATAATAATATGTAGCATAATAACAGGGGGTTTTCTTTGTGTTTTTGTATGTTTTTCACTAAGGTTTTCCTATGATTTCGTGATGTATTCAAATGGATGTACTAATGCGTACATCTAGAGTGCACCATTTTTGAGCCACTGATTTTAGCCCTTTTTTTTCAATGGTCAACAACCAATGGCTCACAACAAAAGCCCTTTTCTTGTGCGTGTGGTGCATAATGGTCAAAAACCAATGGCTCACAACAAAAGCCCTCTTTTTGTGTGTGTGGTGCATAATGGGCACATGAAGGGCTTGAAAACCAATGACTCACAACAAAAGCCCTTTTTTTGTGCCTGTGGTGCATAATGGTCAACAACCAATGGCTCACAACAAAAGCCTTCTTTTTGTGTGTGTGGTGCATAATAGGCACATGAAGGGCTTGAAGGGTGCATGTAGTGCAGTTTCCCCACCGGCAACATATTTCTTATCATAATTTTTGATCTAGAGCTCTGTTTTAGATGATTTTTATTGCGTTGGAAAGCTCTCTCCGAGATCTTTTTGATAGTGTATGATATGGATATGTTTAGTTAAGTTATCTATGCTAAAACAGCAATTTTTCGGCCGGGTTTGGTCGGCTTTCACATTCTACCAGCTGATTAATACAGGATTGCGCTATTGGATATTGTCTTATGGCTCATTCCGAATGAAGCTTGCAAAAAATTACCATGCATTTTTAGATTTTGAGGCAGTTATTAAGCAAATTCCAAGGCTTCTAGATCCTTGTTCTAACAAGCAGAAAAGTTTCCCACTTTGGTTTCTCACCACAAGAATCCATGGAGGCCAAAGGCTGCTGTTAAATTCTAGTTGAAAAATGTTTGTGTATGGGTGTTGCAAACTTTATGACTTTCAGAATAATGGGATCAATCTGCTCTATCTTTTATGGTAACTTTTACTTATGTTCTATTTGTTTTATTGTGATGAAATTGAAAAGCTACAAGTGATGAAATTTTTTTCTGGTTTGAATTCTAAAATTTTTGCCACCCCGGGGGGGGGGGGGGTCCCTAAGGCCCTGAAGGGGCCAAAAAAAATTTTTTGCAACACAAACCATTAACATCCAACATATAAAAATTAAATCCCCCAACACATAACAACCAACACATAACAACCAACACATAACAACCATTGACATCCAACATCTCATCAAACACATGACTTAACTCTGATTCCACAGCCACCTCTTCACTCTCTTCACTGTTAGAATGATTATGTTCAAATTCTATATTTGTATCCACAATATCTGTCCCATTCCCTATATGGTTTCTTTCCAGTTGTGTATAATAACCAGGATGAAAGTAATCCTCATGTATCCAAGGCATGTTCCATCAATTCCTTCCATTTTTTTTTATTGCATACAAATTCACTGCACTCCACAAGTCTTGAACAATTACAAATCCTTCTTTTAAAGCATCCACTAACTTGAAATTTGTGCTTATAAGCTTATAATTAGAGAAATCACAACCTATTTCGTTTCCATCCATGTCAACTTTCTTTTCTAGCTCTTGCCAAATATGTTCGTGTTTTGCATGTGCCTTCGGAAAAAGCAACTCAGACACACTTTGAAATTTAGCTATACAATTCAATGCACTTGAACTCTCCAGCAAATCTGCTCCGCTATAACATTTTTCATTTCTCACCATACCTCCAATTTTGGAGAAGAAATTTTCACAAACATCAGAGCCTGTAGATTTGTAAGGAATATAAAGATGCCCAAAATTGTCTCTAAAATACGTAATCAATAGCAAAACATAGTCGCATAAGATCTGAATGTCCATAAAAGTTTGTTGACTAACAAAGTTTTGGGATACACAAAGTTGATCATGATCTATTAGCTACAACCTCCATAACCTACCACATGTTAATTGGCCATGTTGTTTGCTTTCTTAAAAATAACATGGAAAATGCTAAATACATATTCAGAAACACTTGAAGAAAAAAGAAACAGTCGAAGCAGCTTTAACTCGATCACGCAAAACCATGGTAGATGATAGAAAGATGTCAATATACAATACCACCACCGAAAAATATGTTTCTGTACCTAGGGTTCTCATTGGTGGGCCATTCAACCATTATACACTCTCCTAGATGCAATGCGTTGGGTTGCTCTCCAATTCTGCCTATCTTTTCTTTCCACATCATTCAACTCTAACCCATGTTCACCTTGGCAGTTATCAAGAACATGTCAGACATCATTCAAAGTTACAAGATCTAGGGAGCATGGTCTAGTGGTAAGACCTTAAACTTGCCACACCTGAGGTCACGGGTTTGAGTACGCCCAACATCTGTCTAGTAGTGGGAACTTTAAAATCCATTGCCTTGAGGTCACAGGTTCGAGATTGGCCATATATAATATGCAATCATATGGAGCAGCTTCTTGCATAAGATATCGCGACTTCATGACTTGGAGTGGATCTAGCATATAATGTACCAGAGATGTGTGTGATGAATAAATAACTCAAGTCCTTTAACCAAAAAAAGAAAGAGGAAGTTACAAGGTCGTTTCCAAGGCATAGTCTCCTTGATGCATTATTCATTGGGTTTATAAGTTTTTTGCCATTATGAATATAATTCTCATCATGCAACCCATATATGCTTCCATCTTCCTTTATACTTGTATTGAAAATCATTCCTTCCCATGGTATGGCATAGCAACATTCCATGGTTGGCAGCACCCTAATTTTTGGGAGCTCGCAGGATGCTACAAAAGTCCGGGGGCCTCACGGCCTGAGGGACGTTAATGTATATTCTATTCTATTCTATTCTATTGACATCTAATCGTGGATCATGCAAGCTCTATGTCTTGCATCTCTATCAGATGCATGTCTTATTAGAGGCCCTATTATGGATGAACATCCCATAATCTTAATATCTCCTGCCATTGAGATCTCATATGAGTGTGGTCAAACCTATTCGAAGTCAATTGAACTATAGCCTACATCACTGGAACCAACATATACAACAAAGGATGCCTCGCACTTGTGGTTTTCCTTATTACCACAAAAACTAGTCAAGCAATCATCTTTAGCAAGCTAATGAATTGATTGCTTCACCACAGTCTCATCCTCGGCTACTATTACTAGTACATTGCCTTGTGACAAGCTTAAATTGTGCATATATTTCATTTATGTCTTTGCAAGATGAATCAAAGTTTGTTCTTGTATACCAAGCCTATAGACAAAATTTTTTCTTGTAGAAATACTTGGACCAACAAAATTGATGGACAAGAAATAATGCATCCTGGTGCCTCCCCATATTTGTCTCAAAAAGTGCCTTTGTAGTGTCTGTGTATCTTTTGCTCTGACCTGGCCGAATGATATGCAATATCTGTAAGAAAGTTCCATAATCCTTGCCTTCCATCAAACTTATCTAGACGATGAGCCTCTACTATATCATGGCAGAACCTTTGCACATCTTTATGGTTCATGGACTTCGCCACGGTCCCATGCAAAGACCTTTCCCGCATTGAAAGTGCAAGAGACTTTTAATCTTAAACTGGACATACATGTTAAAATGGATATCTTGCTACACCTAATTGAAGTTTTGGGGCTGAAAAACACCTCTTTGATAAGATTGTAGATGACCGATTGCAGACCTGCTGCCGAACTGGACAAACCTGGAGTGCCAGATTGCGTTGTTTGGATCAAGCTCGATACTAGAGATGATTGTTTGGCTGATTCTATTACAGTCAACGATACACAAATGAACAGTGTTTTTGCCCAAGTGTACCGTGCTTTTTTTTATATAGCGTTTGCAATTTATATTGAGTTCTAAAAAGTGCCAAAAATACTTAAACCATATAACTAAATAAATCAGAAAGTCAAGACATGGATCAACTACAGTTATCCTGAATATATGGATTTTGCAGCCATGAGTACACATACATTTTGAAGCCACAATATAAATTATAATATATTTGTGCATAAAATACATAAGTATACAGTTCAATACATACATATCTCAATTCTTTTTATTCATGCATATTTCAACTCAATTTGTTCATTCATGCATAAAATACAGAAGCCTACAGTAATCTGTTCTTGCATATCTTAACTCTTATCTCTTCATGCATATTTTGATTCAATTTGTTCATGAAAATTATAACTCAGTCTGCTCATGCATGATATAACAATATAACAATTGGTACCTCGTGTAATGAAAGAAAATAAACTTTGCTGCTTTGGGTCTGCTACATCCTTTCTTGGACGACCACCAACACTATTTCCTTCCTCCCTTTTTGTCTTCTTCTCAAGTGCCATTGCACTTCTGATATGCTTGGATGATTTAATGTGCTCCTTGGTTACCAGCACCTGGAAACAATGCCAAAAGTAAATTATGTTTATGTGACTCAGATTTGCATAACCCTTTGCTGTAGCTTCATAGAAATACTGATTTCCTCAAGAACCTTAGCTACTTCCATCGACAAACATGAATCCACATCAACTTTATTCTTTTTCTTATTCTTAGCTCAAGAGTTACTTTCTGAACAAACATTCATGTCTGCACTTTGGTGCTTACGTTCATAATTTTCAACATGAGATCTAGCCTTACAATGATGTTGCACAAAATTATACATTGTGTCATGATTACGTTTCCTATACTGCATATTACACTCTATGCACCAAACATAGAATTTGGCATGCCCATTCTATCAACAGACATTATCTCACACTACTCTTTTCTACCATGATTCTAATAGTTGTCGATCATCTTTTGATTCAAGTCTTTTTGCCATTTAATAACCCGTGCCTTCCTCACCATCTTGCTTTGAAATCTACTCTCAACTTTAACATGAGCACTATTAGCATCAATTGCCTTATTAACTCCCTCTACATCGTCTCCACTCCTTCATCCTTGACTCTTTCATGTCTGATTTTCTGCTCTCAAGCTGGTGCAAAACAAGAGACTCATCTATTGTTGACTTCACCCTTTTCTCCATTTGATAGTCCATGAATTTGACGTAAATCTCATCCACATCGAAAGTATACTTATGTTTTTGCTTTGGCGACAACTGCAATCCTCTATTGCTAAAGAAAACCCAACTACAATCTTCAAGTAATTGCATCTCATCACTTTCAATTTCTTGCTGCAGCTTGGCATATGTTGCTCCACATATCTTCACAAATCCAACCTCTATGCTGCCACCTCCATTTGCCAAATAAATAAACATTATTTTGTGGTGTATAGCCTGATTTTATGAGTTCAAAGTTAGTAAACCCACGAGTTTATCTAATACTATAGAAAAAGATCCTACCTCTCTATTCCAGATATAAAAAACTAGCTTTAATTCAAACTGAGGTGTCTACCTGCAATGAATAAAGATTTCAGCGTATGAAACAGAGACAAGACAAAATACAATTTCTAATAAATGCAATTTCAAGCTCAAATAGTAATCTCATAAAAATTATAGACCATTAGAACTCTTTAGGAGAGGATCAAACTATTTCAAGATTGGAATAGAGCCATGAATCAGGAATAGAGCCACAAATATGGACCATATGTCTATCAAGGATAACATGAGTGCATGGTTGGGAATTCCCACAAATTTTTGAACACAGGAAGGCAGTGCCAAGCTCAAAACCAAGCAAAGCAATGCTTCAGAAAAATGTGTGTCATCTGCGTGGATAGAGTTCCAATGAAAATAGAGAAGATGGAAGTACATGTTGCATGCTTGCTATCCTTTCATCCACTTTTGCTCTCTGCAATAATTCAGAACTCCTTTGCCCTATTATGCTATTCCATGTATTAATCTTCTCCATGTTTATTTTATGATTGACTCAACTTCCTACACCAAGCATTGCAAGACTTTCTGGACTCCCCGAACAACTATAATAATCCTAGACCTTAAATCTTGCATGATGTGATACGTTTGCCCTTAGATCTGCCATACATTGTTCGGGCATCTGCAAAAGCTAGAAGGAGCTTTCGACAAACTCAAACTCCTTAAGGCTGATATTATAAATTAATGTTATAGCATGTGGAGTTTTCCATACAAAGTGAGTTCATATCAAACTTTGGGTCTGATCATTTGCAGCTAATACATTCTACCAAAATGATGGGTTTTAGGAATTTGAATTAAAATTGGAGTAATAGTGGCTCAATTGGACTGAATATATCATACATCTTGATCTTGCTAAGAACAAAGCTAAAAGTTACTCGACGAAATTCATTTACGTAGTTCTCATTCATTCTCTGTGGTGGGACGGGTCCACGCTCAAACTAGCCCTCATTTCACCTTTTGTGCCTCTGTTGCCTAGGTTTTTCAAGCTGCATGATCAAAATTGATTCATCACCATCTCCTAGTCATTCGAGAGGATTATGCAACAGCGTGAGTGTGAGAGACAATAAATAGAAAGAAAGAAAGAAAGAAAGAAAGAAAGAATGATTTTTATCGTCCACTGAGACCAATCGGCCTATGGGACCCAGAAGGAGCGCAACAAACTTACTGTCCGGGTTAAAAAAAACCCCCGCCCCGAAGGATTTTCAAGGGAAAAACTGTGGCAGTAATAAGAATGCTGTCAAACTGTACAAGTATACATCATCATGAAATAAATGTATATATACATGTCAAGTGTGTGCCCGAGGACATAGCTGATCTCGCATGTCCATAACTTCCTGAAGGTGATGCAGACAAGAAGTCCACCACAAGTTATTCATTCATGTTGGCAGATGGAACAATAAGTTGGAACAGTAAGAATCAGTATTGTGTGGTTCAATTCGCCATAGAAGTCGAATACTATGTAATTTCCAGTGCATTCAATGAGGGATTATGATTACAAAGGCAAACTCTTGAATTGCATATTCAAAAACTGCAGATAACCATAATGGTTGATAACCAAATCTAGTTCTCCACAAAAGAAGGCATATCCAAAGTTTTCTAAGTTCGTGAAGATGCTAGATCTGCAAGAAGATATTTCAACTTGATGGTGATTGCAAATGCAAGATTTTTTTTTTTTAATTTCCAGTTTTCATGTTTTCTGGGGGAATGTTGGAACAATTAAATTAAGCAATTGTAAGTTTTAAGGCATGTTTTATGGAAATGATCAAGGCTTTGAATTGTGCTAAACTTGTGACACAAACTATGTGAACATGTGTACTTAAACCCAGTGAGAGGATCGATCTAATACAAGTTTCAGGAGTTTGATCATATCAGTATTCTTTCTATTAAGTTCAGATCTTTTGTTCGATATTTCTATAATCTACTTGAATAGTTCAAACATGGAAAAGAGAAGAAAGCGGTATTGGAATGATGCTGATACCTTTGCGGACAGAGAAGAGAGTTTCAAGAGGGGAAGCAGCGCGGATGAGCTCGTCTATGCAGCTGGTGGACTTCGATCATCGCCTCCAGAAACTCCTGATTCTCATGCATGCACTCCTCTAGTGATTATGGATTTTCTTTGATGTAGCATTCTAACTTGTATAGAGTGGATTGGGCTGTATGGCTATCTCTCAGGGGTTGTTCATGTTGCTGTAGGTGAGAATAATGCCAAGGTACAGGATGATGGGGAACGAAAATCATTGTAAAAAATGAGGAGATTGTTCACCCTTTATGAGGGGCTCAGGTCATACATGAGGAGATTGTTCGTTGGTTTTGAAATACATCCAAGATAAAGGTTCTGTCAATCTGAATTTTCAGGTTTCAAATGCGAAAGCCATCCTTCATGTTGCTGCTGTTGTTAGTTCTGAATCTGGCCAATTCATAGCCATTCGTATGACAGTATCTCTGGAAAATTTATGTCGGAGAGGATGATCAGATGAAGCAATCTATGCCGCAGAATCTATGATCCACAATGGTATCTCTGTTTCCAGGAATGACGCATACTGCCTCTTGGAAAGCTGCATTAAAAGAATTGATGCCTCCTGTGGTAGACGAGTTCAATCACTTATGTTGTATAGTGGTATTGCTTATGTTGCAGCCCTGAACAATGTTCTCATCCATCTTTTTTCGTATACTGGAAGTTTGCTGGAGGCAAATCAGGTATTTTGTAACATTAGGATTCCAAGTATTTGCACATGGAATTCAGTAATATCTGCCAACGCAAATTTAGGAGAAAGTGGAACAGTCCTTGACTTAAACCATAAACTGTATCTTTCAGGTGTTGGAAGTAATGAATATATTTATAGTGCTTTACTTAAAGCATGTGCTGTCTCAGCAGCTGTCCAAGAGGGGAGGCTAATACATAGTCATTAAACCAATAATTGGCTTGATTTGGATGTTGCTGTTGGAAACTCCCTGGTTTACATGTATGCCAAATGTGGAGCGCTGGAATAAGCACACAGCGTGTTTGAAAATTTGGGAACTCTCAATGTCATTTCATGGAGTTCAATGATTGATGCATATATCTAGCATGGGCATGGCTTTTTTGCGATAAACCTGTATATCAGAATGTAGCTGGAGGGTATAATGCCAGGAAAAATCACATTTTTCAGTATCATAAGAGCACGCAACATTGTGTGTTTTGTACAGCAGGGTAGGCTAGTCCATGGCCAGATTGTTCGAGCTGGTTTAGAGCTCGATGTTATGATACGTAATATTCTTGTTGGTATGTATGGAAAATGTGGGTGCATGGATAAGGCAATAAAATTATTTAACAAATCGCATAACGAGGATGCTATGATGTGGGATATCATGGTCAAAGCGTATGCACAGCATGGGGATAATGTCTCCGTCCTAAAACGTTTTGAAGAAATGCAATATGTAGGTATTGCACCAAACAAAGTTGCGTATTAAACGGGAGCAAATCATCGAAACGAGAGCGAAAGGAATATTCCTCAAAGATTCCTTTTTTTTTTTACAAAAAGGGGGTAAAATGAGGTTAAAAAAAAAAAAAAATGCATGAAATTCTATTTTGACCCCCCCAAAAGTGACTAATTTTTTTGTGCAACGAAAGAATTGACTTTTTTAAAGTGTCATTTTTCTTAGCAAATAGAATGTTGTTGAAGTATATTTTACGAGAGAAACCCTAATTTCAGAGGATAAAATATTTAACAAAAAATTGAAGTTAGTCCGTAACTGAAACTGTAGTATTCTCAAAATTTGAAGATAGAATCTTCATATTCACATGCAAAATTTACAGTCTTTTTCTAAGACTCAGTTATGTGCAAAAGTATGAGGAGTGATGAAGGAAGGATCCAGGACGTCATCATGTTCATTTATGCCATCCTCATCACCTTCACTTCTTTCACTGTCACTAGAGGAAGTGCTTGAGTTATCTTCCTCATCACTATCAACAGATGGTGTAGCATTGCCACCACCTTCTTCATCCTCTTCTTCGTAATTACAAGCTTTTTTAAGCAAATTGATAGTCCTCTGGCGTAGACGATTGTCAGATTTCAATTTAAAATCATAGCACAATATAGTCACGTCATTAAGGATCAGCTCATCCCTACAACCCACCTTCTTGGACTTTCTCCCTTTTCCTTGGCTTCTCATTTCTAACTCATATCTACCTTCAAAAGCATTTTCTGAGCGTGTTGCAAGCCAATGGATCTTGAGTTTAGTGACTAAGCCTTCCTCCTTGACTGTGTCAAGCACTTTTGCTATCCAGAAAGGTCGACCTTTGTCATCCTCCCCGGGCTGGAAGAGCAATTAGCATACCCTTGGTAATTTCTCGTGATATTACCTTGAGGCTCATTCCCTGCGTCTTGGTCCGAGGGTACATGACTCGGTCCTCCTCGCCTTCTACCAGAGGGTGCAAATGTAGCACCGCTTGGACCTGCTTTGTCTTTCAGTTGATGGAAGGTGTTAGGCCATTGAAATGGTTCTTGCAACTGCCTTAGAGCTATGTTTTGTACAACAATTTTCTGTTCGAAAAGAAATTACTCCACCACATCCCATCTTCTTCTAAGAAGTACTTAAAGCCTCGAGGAAATTCCATTTTCAATGGCTTTTAAGGATGACTCTGGGGTACTTTTCTTTACGCTTGGACTCCTTAGGATTTTTGAGAGGAAGTTGCTCAAAGACGCTCTATGATGGAAGTGTCTGGAATATATTTAAGGAAGCGTAATCCCTCTGGTGGACTCCAGTCCTTAGTTGTGGTATACTTCTTCCCCTGTAAGAAGCTTTGGCCATCCTTCAAGTAGAACTTGATATGATGTTGAAAGGTAAGATCATTCAACTTGTTCACGCCTTGTTCTCTGCTTTGAACGTTGAGAGAAAATAAACTCTCGAAATCAGCAGCCTCTTTAAGAAGATCGACCAATTTGGAGTAGGAGTGTAAGAATCTTCAATAATTTGAACTAAAGAAGGAAGACAGAAAGCCTTCTTCCTTCTAAGGCGCACAGAAAATCTGCTGAACATTTGGTCAATCTGATCATGAGTGTGTCCTACAAGTAAGAAACCGAGCTTCACTTTTCTAAGGTTCCCTAGCTCCACTAACATGGCACAAGACGCAAAGAGTGTTTGATTCTTGTTCTCCCTTGTAGTATTGTCAAGTTGCGGATAAAAGCATCGGGCGGTAATTCTTGCTTTTGCTCGCATTGGGACCTTGTTAAGAATTGTAATTGTGAGGTTCGGTCACCATGCAAGTTTGATACGCCAAAAATACTTTGCACTTTAGACTTCCTTTGAAGACCATAGCTCCTACAAGGTGGACCTCAACAAAACATTCCTCCGCACATCTTTAGGAATGTTCAAGAAATGTGGTAGAGTAGTTTTTTTTCCATTCCATCAATCACAACGGCATATATATTGCAAAGGACGCTCAAGAGCTTTTTTTTCTGTCTTTGGCAAGCTTTCTTCTCTCTGCTTGCTTGTTGTTCACGATGTCCGCAAGGTTCTTGCAATAATATCGTAGAAGAAATAAGGTCAAAGCATTTTTTTTTTAAAACAAGTGAGAGATTGAAGAACATGAGCTTACTTCTTTCGACCTCTGTCTTTGCAGTTTCTCTTTGACTTTTAATTCTCGCACACCTTGAGCAAAACAGACATTCTGTGTCTCCTCGAATTTTCACTAAACCCGAATTCACTTTTCCACAATCGGTGAAGTGTGAGTAAGAGATGTCTTTGAAGCCGAAAGTGCAAGTCTCTTTGTACTCATTAAAAACATCTTTTTGGTGATGTTATCGCTTAAATGATACATGTTGCTATTAGGCGGCTTCTCACATGTTTCTCTAAAATATTTCTCCATCCATGACACAAAGAAAGCGGGCATGCATGGTTACAACTCTTCTTGGTCCACAATGATCATCAATTGCTGGATTTTTGTCCGCCTTTTGTGTATTCTAGACATTCTCGTGGACCCTAAACGGTGGACAACCATAAAGCATTTTCGCAAACTTCTTGACGGTTAATGTAGTGCAAGAAGGTGTTAAGGCGGTCCGCCTTACATGATAGGCCAAGTAGGCATTCTGTCAGCCAATGTCATTGAACTCAGAAGTTGTCTCTAATTGCTCGTAATTTAGACATGTTCAATTTGTTGATACAACCCAATGAGCAGCATTTACTTCTTAAAAGTCTTCTCATTTTATGCTCGGCCCATAAGGTTTCTTCTTCTTCTGAGGAGGAGCATGCTCTCAAACTATAATCCACCTTGAATTTCTTGGTGGACTGGCTAGAGAACGTGTAATCTCGTTGCGCCGTTGGTGTCTTCATCTTCCTCAAGAGAGTTCTACTGGGGTGACCTCCTCTCGCTCTTAGTGGTGTGCTTGTAGAGGAGAACAAACCACGGAAGTCGCACCTGATAAGGCGGAGGTGCAGTGTTGAATGAAGGAGATGGGCCAAATATGATGTGCCGGTAAAGTTGTTGAAGCCGCCTTCACGGGAGTTCGATCAAACATATCTCTTTAGAGCAGATCGAAATTTCGCAAACCCATGTGTCACCACGCTTGTGTGAAGAGGAGTAGATGCCGCAGGGTCGCCTCTTCATTTGTAGTGAAATCGTGATGGGAGAAACGATGGAGAATCTCGCAGCCTCTTGAACGCGTCTTTGTATTCTTGGCATGTGTAAGTGAAGATGGAGAAACAACAAACGCGGAGGTAGTCCGTTCAAAAATTTGTTGAGGTCGAGCCATTGTAGTGTCGGGGATGGTACAAATGGTTGTGCTACGTGCAACAGGTGAGGGTTGGAAAGGTGGTGGCAGCCGGTTTCCTACTGGACTTGGAGAGGGCTGGAAAGGTGGTGGCAGTCTACTAGTTACTGGACTCGGAGTGTCTTCGAGAAGCAACAAAGACCTTGTCGAGGTAGGTGTTGAAGAAGCATCTCCGCCTTGTGTTCCATCCGGCGTAGAGGTACTTGGGCAAACAAATGGTGGTGGAAGTTTGTTCACGAAGCGGTTAACCATGTCAAACAACTGCAAAAAATGGTGGGCTTGTTACTAACTCACAAGTCGATTGGACTAATGATATTCGAGAATACAATTGCTATTCGAATAGTATTTTGTGTGCGATTTGCCGTGGTGTGTGCAAAGATGCTATTCCGTATACACTTATCCGTGTTTGGACAAGACGTATTCCGCATCACATAGAAAAAACAACCGACAGTGGCCTACCTTTAAAAAGGACAATTCGAAATCGATTCGCGTATTCAGCTTCCAGAGATTTAGTCGTCGGCGAAACCTTCCCGATCAATATACATTTGTTTGTATTCCGATTTACATAGCGAAAATAATGGACAGTAAGCATGTAAAGTACATAGTACGCCTTTTCTTTTGTTTTCTCGATTTGTTTTCAGAGGGCCAAGTGTATTCCGAATACACTTTTGCCCATCTCTGGCGAAAAGAGCAAAGTGTATTCGAATACACTTTGCTCATCGGCGAAGGGCAAAGTGTATTCGAATACACTTTTTGCCCTTCTTCGGTCGAAGAGCAAAGTGTATTCCTAATACACTTTGCCCTTCGCCCGAGAGCAAAGTGTATTCCGAATACACTTTGCTCTTCGCCCGAAGGGCAAAGTGTATATTCCGGAATACACCTTGCACTTGGCCAGTAAGCAAAGTGTATTCCGGAATACACTTTGCTTGTAATTTTTAGAACGCTTGCTTTTTTGCACTAAGATGACACACTTTTTAGCTGCAACATACCATTTTTTAGGTTAAAAATAACACTTGCGAGTCCAATTAAGGCACAAAAACATGACTTAGAGTGACAATATTTTAGCTTGTTTTCCTGTCTTTTTCCTGGGCTTCAGGGCACAAGTTTAGTAAATGTTATTCTGGAATACAACTTTCGTTTGAATTCCAGTCTTAACAAGGTAGTTTTCAACGCTTCAAGCGGGGAAGAAGGAAGCAAGAGGGCGCCAAAGAAATCTCACAAGCCTAAGCGCCCACACCCTCGGCACACCGGCCGACACAGACGCGAGCCCGCTATTTACGAGAATTTTCAAACGCAGCGGGTTCGTGACCAGGGTGCAGATGGAAAATACAAAGACACCGACGTTTCTGTACGTCCCAGAAAATGGTCGGGTAACAAAAGGTGCACGCCGACTCGAAGTTTGTCAACCTTGGGACAATAAAAGATGTCTCCCGATGTTGCTTGGGACAAGGAGGGCGTGTGGGGAGGCTTTCCTTCAAGACCTCCCAAGGCTTTATTATTGTGGACATCGCATTCTTTAAAATTGTCAATGTGCAACCACCAAAGATCAGACAATTTCTTTTCACACTACCGGCTAAAACGAAGCCCTGTGTTCATTAATTAAGCGTGTTTGTTCCAAAGACAAGCGGTGACTTTCCCCATCGGTGAGTCCGAAAGCAATCGATGAAGAAAGGTCACAATCACCACCTACATCGCTAGTTCTTCGGGGAGGTCATCGATAAAGGTTCCGAGGAACAAGACAAGGAAGAACCCCCGCATCAAAAAAAAACTTAGCGGTGCCAAGGCAAACGATAGTCGCTAAAGAACCAAAGAAGCGGAAGGTACAGGAGATTGTTGTTCTTTGAAATCACCGAGGAACAACCAAAACGAAGAAGGGAAAGGGCAAGGCTCCGGAGTGGCCATTAAAGAAAAAAAAGGTGGATAAGACCTCGAGAGGATGGAACAAATAAATCTCAACAAGTATGTTCAAGGGGTAATATACTTGCCAAGAACCTCAATGAGGTTGCCACCGAAGAATGAAGTCGGGTGAGCCCCTTCAAGTTCGAAAAATCTATGCTTGACCATTTAAGAAATTTGAAGGATTTAATAAGGAGCAACCCCAATGCCCATGTTGCTCCAATTGTTGTTCTTGTTGACAGAACACGCATGGACCCCAAGGACTACGACAGAGAAAAATGCGCATAACTTACATGCACTATGTCCTTGGGGAAACCACGTTTCAAAGCAAGGAGACAGTTTGTACAAAAGAAAAAAACCCAAGATATCTCTCCGTTTCGCGGTCTGCATTTTGGGCCCGGCGAGGCGAGGAAGCCAAAATCGTTGCCAACACACACAATCCGACGACAATCTAATATAAGTTTGAAAATGAGCTTTGTGGACAAAATCAGTTCATGCACGCGGGAATATATGATATTTAAAGAAAAATATGGAGAAGATTTGAAGAAGCCACAATACTCATTGGAACTAAAGGAAGCGTGTCTTTCGGGAGTGTCACCTAAAATACGAATTTTAGCTAACAAACGGCGGGTCTCTAATACCACACGACAACCGGTTCCAAATTAGCCTTCAGAGATGGCGAGTAAGTTGTTTTTGTATTCGAATACCCCCAAAGCCTCCCAATCGATATTGCTTTCTTCTCTCCAGTTTGGGACCTCCAAAACGAAATATTCACCATGTTCGAAATGGTGATTTGAAAAGCAAAGGCAAGGTCTCCAAAAAGAAAAAGGATCCGGCGTCCCCAAAAAAGGAAATGACAATCAAACGTGGTGGCGAAAATGCAGGGGCTTCACAGATATGGATATATTAGCAAGGCTACTGCAAAAGGTTGTCGATAAAGAATTTACTCTCGAAGAAATGTCCAAGGAGCTCCACAAGTAAGAATGCCACTTTGGGTTCTTGTTTGGTAGGGACAAGTGTAGTTTGAAAAACGCTGGCTTGCACGCGACATACAAAGTGTATTCCAGAATAGACTTTGGCTTTCGTGTGTGAGCCAAAGTGTATTCTGGAATACACTTTGGTCCTCACGTGGGAGACAAGGTGTATTCCAGAATACACTTAGGCTCCCACACGAAAGCCAAAGTGTATTCCGGAATACACTTTGGCAATCGTTAGAGCCAAAGTGTATTCCGAATACACTTTGTTACACCCGAAAAGCCAAAGTGTATTCCGAATACACTTCGGCTTTCGATTTTTAGTAGATCTTTTTGTTGCTTTTGTTATTAGTTTTTTCTTCTAACATTTGTGTGGTCTTACAAATTTAAAAATGTCATCACATGTCAAACCTGCTTAATGGAGCAATTAAATGTTGACAGCTGGGAAAGGTGCAAGGAGCTTTATCCTATCGCAACCTCAGACGAAAGGATTGTGCAGTATGCGCCAAATTTTGAAGGCTGGGTATGTTGATTTGTTTTTTATATTGTTGTTTTTCTTGTTACTAAGACGCTCTTTTTTGCAGAGCAAAAAGAAAAACAAAGACCTGCCGGAGGGCTTCATGCACTTGGTAAGGACAGCACGAGAAGAGAGGACGCTGGCGGACAGGCGTGTTCTGGATTCTGAGCCCTCCGACTACGAGAGGTTTACAATGTTCGATCAAAATAACCTCTTCTCTATTGTACACGGTGATTGCACCAAATTAACCGAATCAATAAAGCCCCAAGATTTTACCTTGGTAGTAGCCGACCTTCCATATGGGTTTAAGTCGAAAGACACCGCCACGACGACCAGCCATTTAAAACTCGAGTTTAACGCTTTCGCCGACGGCATAAAGCAGATTCTGACAAAACATTGAGGTGGTTGTATTTCACTCAAGCATGCAATCCGGTCTTGTGGAAGCCCGACTTCAAGAATCACTTCTGGTTCGCCGCCTGTTGGTTATGAAAATCTGGTTTGGTAAGCACTTATTCGAATACACAAGTCCTTTTGTTTTCCTTACCTTTGTTTTCTTTGTTAGTTACAAATGTAGCATTTTTAAATTCTTTTTGGGAGTTTCTATTCGAATACGTTTCTTTTATCTCAGACTTAAACCCTTCTTTATTTTTAATTTCCTTAGGTACAAAACAAATATTAATTACCATGGTGGAGGCCCGCCTACTAAGTAAGGTTGAATATCTTCCGTGGCTTATTGGAGTTTGATAGAGAAAGCGTACAATGGAACACTTCAACAATGACATGCGAACTTTTCAAAGCGTGTTGGAGTTTCCAGGCTATTCTGAGAAGTTACGCGAGGGACCCTAGTGCACAGGGAGAATAGTGAGTCACTGCAAAGGAAGCCCGCGAAACTTATTAACCATCGCCGGACATGTTCTCACGTCCGGGGAGATTGGAATTAATGGCCAGCGTTCACTGCGGCTCGGTACAACTGTGCTTGTGCACTTAAGAAGAGGCGT
The DNA here is from genome assembly GCA_021234155.1 of Isoetes taiwanensis. NCBI lineage: Eukaryota > Viridiplantae > Streptophyta > Lycopodiopsida > Isoetales > Isoetaceae > Isoetes > Isoetes taiwanensis. The sequence continues at coordinate 2,530,868 of JAJEKV010000105.1, read as the reverse complement.
AATTGTGTATTTGTTGACATTGACAAAGGGTACATCACGAGTTCATCAAAGATGAGACTTTACGCCTTACCAACTCTACAGGCGAGAATCAAGAGTTGGGGCGGTCTAACTTTCGATTTTGCTAAGATGACATCTTCGGAGATCTGACCTCCTTTTCTGACTCTTTGGAAGGCGAAGCTACATTTTGCGGTGAAAGAAGTTGCTCTAGCTACAATACGAAGCTGACCACCAACGCACGAGAAAAGCCTAAGTCACCGAGAAGGTGAAAGCGTTAAGCTGGTCAAATTTGGAAGCGTAAAGAAGAATGAAGAAGATTTTTAATTTAGATCTCACGTAGTTTTTATTTGTAGCTCTTGATTCGAAGCATATTATTATTGCCATTATTGGCCATTATTGATATAACACAAAACCCGATGGTAGTTATTTATTATTATGTTTACTAAATTTGTGGTTTTTGTACATCGACCTCTAATGAATGCGTGCTCATGTCTCAAATGCAACTATTTTATTAGTAGCGCTCTAAAACCAAGTCCTGTCAAAGTGCCCCAAAAAGCGGGCCAAAAAAGCCGTACCTCACGAAACTTTGAACCTTTCTTAAAAAGCCCAATTTACGAGGAAGTCTCGAGTGCTTTTTCTAAAGGAATCTTTGAAGCGGGAGTCTTTTTAACCTCGTTTAATTTTTAACTACTTGTTACCACCGGAGGCGGCGAACCGGCATCGATAGCATGTCAATTGAAGTTAGACCCCTAACCCAAGGTAGGGTGATCCATGAAGCGGATGACCAATATTGGACTTGTGGCGGTGTTTGTTCTTGGAGGCGGCCTCATTGAAATGTATGCTAAAGTGTGGTAGCCATTGGAAGCTCATATAGTTTTGAGGCATTCGCGGGGAATCGGGATCACGGTATCTTGGACTATGATGATTCTTTGCATATGCTCGGTTTAGACGGAGTCTCCCTTGCGCACTAGAAGTTTTTAGGGAGATGTGTCAAGATGGTGCAATGAGATAAAGTTACCAGCCTTCTAGGCATCTCGAAGGTTGTGCCAATCGGGGAGGCTTTAATCCGGGGAAGGTTGGTACATGAGCAGTTATCACTAGTCAATTTGAATCGGATATGCTTTGGAAGTCGCGGCTTGTTGACATGTATGCCAAATGTGGAAGCATCTGAGGTATTTGTTAAGTGCCAAATCTTAGCGTGAACTCATGGGGTGCAATGATTGCGGGTTTGTAGAGCGTGGCAATTCTCGGATAAGCTGGAAAATGCCTTGAGGATATCTGTGAAAAGGAGTTAAAGGAATCTTGTCATCCATGAAGTAAAAATTCTTCTTGCATCGCAGTCATGTAAGGGTTGGAAAATGAAGTCTACATGTATTTTGAATCCATAAGTGAAGAAGACCAATGCATGGCCCCAATGTGTACCATTACATATGCACAGTTGATCTTTGCCTAGCCATGCGGGATGTTTGATTGAAATGAAGGCGTGCTCCAAACAATGGGAACTAAATCACGATTGGGTGGAGGTCTTTGCTATTCGAGGTCTTATGAAGACTTCCAACAAAATATAGAACATTGCTAGATCGATCCTGACAAAATAAATAAATGAAGCGATTAATTCTACACTCCTAAATCGACTACATTACCCATCAACATTCCTTTTTATGTTAGGGCCTCGAATAACCCTTCCGGATGAGTGAGAACACCCAATTAGTCAAGCGGAGGAATGGGGAGATTGTTCACCCTTTATAGAGGGGCTCGAGGTCATACATGAGGGGAAGTTGTTAGTTGGTTTGAAATACATCAAAGGATAAAGGGAGTTACGTCAATCCTGAATTTTTCAGGTTTCAAATCACGAAGCCATCCTTCATGTTCTTCTTGTTGTTAGTTGAATCTGGTAATTCGCCCAGCCATTAAGTATGGCCGGTATCTCTGCGGAAGATTTATGTCGGAGAGGATGATCGGATAGGCAATCTATGCCCACGAATCTATGATCCCACAATGGTATCTGTTTCGAGGAATGGCCTTATCTTGCCTCTTGGAAAGGCTGCATTAAAAATTGATACCTCGGTAGGCGAGTTCAATCACTTATGTTGTATAGTGGTATTATACATTTGCAGCCACTGAACGATGTTCTCATCGAGTCTTTTAAGTATCTTTGGAAGTTTCTTGGAGCAAAATCAGTATTTTGTAACATTAGGATTCCAAGTATTTACACATGGAATTCGATTAATATCACACTTGATGGAATTTAGGGGAGAAATTAGATACGGTCGTTGAGCAAACCATAAAGTATCTTCAGTGTTAGATAATGAATATATTTGGATGTTATTTATTTGGAAACTCCACGGCCGGTTACATGTATGCCAAATGTGGGCTGGAAGAAGCACACAAGCGTGTTTGAAAATTTGGGAACTCTCAATGTGTCATTTCATGGAGTTCAATGAAAGTTGATGCATATGTCGGCATGGGCATGGCTTTTCGCGATAAACACGTATGTCAGTCGGTGGAGGATATAATGCTAGACAAAATCACATTTTTGATTATCATAAGAGGCATGCAACATTGTGTGTTTGTACACGAGAGCTGACTAGTCCATGGTAGGTGTTCAAAATTTGGTTTAGAGTTGATGTTATGATACATTAATGTTCTTGTTGGTATGTATGGAAAATGTAGGTGCATGGATGAGGGAATAGAATTATTTAACAAATCGCATAGAGGGATGCTATAATGTGGAATATCATGTGGTCCGCGACATATGCATCCACGAGGGATATCTCGCCCTAAAACTTTTTGAAGAAATGCAATATGTAGGTATTGCACCACGAGGAAGTGACATTTTTCAAGCATCGATAGCATGTAGTGAAGTTAGATACAACAAGGTAGAGCTGGCTGATCCATGGCTGAGATGACCAATAGTGGACTTATAATGAATGTTGCTTAGAGCTGGCCTCATTAGAATCTTATGCTAAGTGTGGTAGCCATGGGGAAATACAATGTTTTTGAGCATTCTGGAAGTCGGGATCACAGTATGTTGGACTATGATGATTGCTTCATATGCTTTCGGTTTGGATAAGCGTCTCCTTACCTTTAGAAGTTTTGAGGAGATGTGTCAAGATGGTCGCGAAACTAGATAAAGTTACCCTTTTAGGCATCTCGAAAGGTTGTGCCAATCTTGAGAACTTTAATCAGGGAAGGTTGGTACATGAGAACAAATTATCACTAGTCAGTTTGAATCGGGGATATAGCCAGCGGAAGTCGCTTGTTGACATGTATGCCAAATGTGGAAGTTTGATGGAAGCATACAAGGTATTTGTTAGGCTTCAAATCTTAAAGTAGTTTCATGGGGTGCAATGATTCACGAGGTTTGCACAATATGGCAAATTCTCGAGGATAATTTGGAAAATGCCTTGAGGATATGCAGCGAAAAGGAGTTAAAGAATCTTTGCATCACCCATGAAAGTATTAAAAATTCTTCTTGCATAGTCATGCGGGGGTTGGAAAATGAGGCTACATGTATTTTAAATCCATAAGTGAAGACTAATGCATGGCCCCAATGTGTACCATTACATATGCACAGTTGATCTTCTTGGTAGATGGAGATGTTTGAATGAGAGGCGACATGCTTCCAAACAGCGAACAAATCACGATTGGAGTGCGAGGAGTCTTTGCTTATTCGAGTCTTATAGAAAGACTTCCAACAAAACATAGAACATTGCTAAGGTCGATCCAATAAAATAAATAAATGAAGCGATTAATTCTACACTCCTAAAATCCAATTTACATTACCCATCAACAATCCCTTTTTATGTTAGGGCCTCGAGAATAACCACTTTCGGATGAGTGAAGTACCAATTAGTCCAAGCTTGAGAGGAATGAGGAGATTATTTCACCCTTATAGAGGGGGCTCAGGTCATACATGAGGAGACTTACGTTAGTTAGTTTTAAATACATCAAGATATAGGTTACGTCAATCTGAATTTTCAGGTTTCAAATCTGAAAGCCATCCTTCATATTCTTTGTTGTTGTTAGTTGAATCGGCAATTCGCAGCCATTAGTATGGCCAGTATCTACAGAAGATTTATGTGGGAGGGCGTCGGATAAAACAATCTATGTCATTAAATTTATGATCCACAATGGTATCTCTGTTTCCGAGGGAATGGCCTTTCGCCTCTTGGAAAGGCTGCATTAAAAGATTGATGCCTCACGTGGTGAAGCCGGGTTCAATCACTTATGTTGTAGAGTGGTATTATACGGTGCGACCACGAACAATGTTCTCATCCCGAGTCTTTTTCATTATCTTGAAAGTTTCTTTAGGGAGCAAAATCAATTATTTTAAACATTAGGATTCCAAGTATTTACACATGGAATTCAATAATATACATAGCGCAAATCTAGGAGAAATGAGCAGTCCTTGACTTAAACCATAAACTATATCTTTCATATGTTGGAAGTAATGAATATATTTATAGTGCTACTTAAAGCATATCTTTATCTCGTGACTCTCCAAGAGGGGAGGCTAATACATGGTCATTAAACCAATAGTGAAGCTGATTTGGATGTTCTTTATTTGAAAACTCCACATTTTACATGTACCAAATGTGGGTATTTGGAAGAAGCACCACAGTGTTTGAAATTTGGGAACTCTGATGTCATTTCATGGAGTTCAATGATTGATACTATATGTCCGGCATGGGCATGGCTTACGTGATAAACCTATATATCGAGAATCACATTTGGAGGGTATAATGCGGAACAAAATCACATTTTGATGTATCATAAGAGCATGCAACATTAGGTGTTTTACATGCGATGAGGCAATTTAGTCCACGGCCCAGTTGTTCAAAAGGCTGGTTCGTGATATTATGATACGTAATGTTCTTGTTGCTTGGTATGTATGGAAAATGTAAAAGGTGCATGGGCCCGAGGGGAGCAATAGAATTATTTAACAAATGCATAGCGAGGGGATGCTATAATGTAGTGGGATATCATGGTCACGGCCTTATGCCGCGACATGGGGATAATGTCTCATAAAGAACTTTTGAAGAAATGCAATATGTAGGTATTACCGCGGGGAAGTGAGCGATTTTCAAGCATCCACGATGGCATGTAGTGAGATTAGACCCCTAACCCAAAGGGTAGGCTAATCCATGGCCGGATATTAATGGCGGACTTGTATGTGATCTTGTTCTTGGAAGTGGCCTCGGTAAAATGTATGCTAAGTGTGGTAGCCATGGGGAAGCTCACATAGTTTTTGAGGCATTCGCAGTCGGGATCACGGTATGTTGGGCTGATGATGATTGCTGCATATGCTGTTGAATGAAGTCTCCTTACCTTTAGAAGTTTTGAGGAGATGTGTCGAGATGGTGCCAATCGCGAGGGCTTTTAATCCGGGGAAAGGTTCGCTACATGAGCAGTTATCACTAGTCAATTTGAATCCCGGTCTGTGGCCTTTGGAGTAAACTTGTTGACATGTAATGCCAAATGTGGAAGTTTGATGGGGCTTCATACAAGGTGTCTGTTAGAGCAAATCTTAGCAATGTAGTTTCATGGGGTGCAATGAGAGTGCGGTTTTGCACAATGTGGCAATTCTGAGATGCTTTCGAAAATCCTTGAGGATATGCAGCGAAGGTTAAAGGCGGAATCTTGTCACCCATAGGTAAAATTCTTCTTGCATGCAGTCATGCAGGGCTGGAAAAATGAAGGCTACATGTATTTTGAATCCATAGAGTGAAGACCAATGCATGGCCCCAATGTACCATTGCATATGCACAGTTGATCTTCTTGGCCAGGTGCGAGGATGTTTTGAAGATGAGGGCAGAGGCAACCCGAGCAATAGAACCAAATCACGATTGGAGTGCAGTCTTTGCTTATTCGAGTCTTATGAAAGACTTCCAACAAAACATAGAACATTGCTAGCAAGATCGATCCGCGGCAAAATAAATAAATGAAACGATTAATTCTACACTCCCTAAATCCAACTACATTGCCATCAACATTCCTTTTTATGTTAGGGCCTTGAATAACCACTTTCGGATGAAATTGAGAACGCAATTAGTCCAAGCTTGAGGAGGAATGGGGTATGAGGGGCTCGAGGTCATACATGGGGAGATTGTTAAGTTGGTTTTGAAATACATCGGGGATATAGGTTGTCGTCTGAATTTTCAGTTTCAAATCGAGAGCCATCCTTCATGTTACTCTTGTTGTTGGATTCTGAATCACGGTCAATTCATAGCCATTAGTATGGCCAATTATCTCCTAGAAGATTTATGTCGAGGAATGATCGGATGGAAATGATCATGCGGAATTTATGATCTAGCGGTATCTACGTTTCAGGAATGGCCTCTTGCCTCTTGGAAAGGCATTAAGCGAATTGATGCCTCACAGTGACGAGTTCAATCCTTATGTTGTATAATTGGTATTGCCTTGACTGCGATACTGAACAATGTTCTCATCGAATGTATCTTTGGAAGTTTCTTTGGAGTGCATCGAATTAGTACTGTAACATTAGGATTCCAAGTATTTACACATGGAATTGATGTGCTCTGCTGATGTTCACAAATTTAGGAGAAAGTGGAACAGTCCTTGACTTAAACCATAAAGTACGTACATCTTTTCGAGGAGTAATGAATATATTTATAATGCTACTTAAAGCATCTTTGTCTCAATGTTGTCGAAGAGGGGAGGCTAATGCATAGGTGGTTAAACCCGATAATTGAAGCGGTTGGATTAGAATCTCTGTTGGAGGGTATAATGCGGACTTAAAGTCCACATTTTTGATTATCATAGAAACTGTCACAACATTGTGTGTTTTGTCTGTGGGCTAGTCCATGGCGAGGGTGGTAGTTTTAGAGCTCGATGTTATGATCGTAATGTTCTTGTTGGTATGTATGGAAAATGTGGGTGCATCGCATAGCGAGGGATGCTATGATGTGGGATATCATGGTCACGGCATGGGGATAATGTCTCGCCCTAAAACTTTTTGAAGAAATGCAAAGTGACATTTTTCAGAAACATCGATAGCATGCTCAGTGAGATTGGAGCCCTAACCCAAGGTAGGCTGATACATGGCCAGTTGACCAATAGTGGACTTGTATGTGATCAGCATTTCTTGGAAATGACCTCATAGAAATGTATGCTAAGTGTGGTATGCATTGGGGAAGCTCACATAGTTTTTGGCGCATTCTTGGTCGGGATCACAGTATATTGGACTATGATGATTGCTTCATATGCTCGGTTTGGATAGGGTCTCCTTGCCTTTAGAAGTTTTTGAGGAGATGTGTCAAAGATGGTGCAAAACTAGATAAAGTTACCCTCTAGGCATCTCGAAGGTTGTGCCAATCTGAGGAGCTTTAATCCGAGGAAGGTTGGGTATGAACAAATTATCACTAGTCAATTTGAATCAGGATATGGCCAGCAGGTAAGCTTGTTGACATGTATGCCAAATGTGAGTTTGATGGAAGCATCTGAGGTATTTGTTAGGCTTCAAATCTTAGCAATAGTTCCTTAAGGGTCACCAATGATTCGCGGGTTTTGCACAATATGCTGATTCTCGGATGTGGAAAATGCTTGGGGATATGCAGCGAAAGGAGTTAAAATGGGATCTTTGTCACCCATAGTAGAAATTCTTCTTGCATCTTTGATCATGCGAGGGTTGGAAAATGAAGGCTACATGTATTTTAAATCCATAAATGAAGGAACCAATGCATAGCTAATGTAGCCACCATTACATATGCAGTTGATCTTCTTGGCGATGCGAGGATGTTGAATGGCCGAAGAAGACATGCTCCAAACAATAGAGAACTAAATCACGATTAGGTGGGAGTCTTTGCTTATTCGAGGTCTTATGAAAGACTTCCAACAAAATATAGAACATTGCTAAGATCGATCCATGACCAAAATAAATAAATGAAGCGATTAATTCTACACTCCCTAAATCCAACTACATTACCCATCAACATTCTTTTTTTTATGTTGGAATGAATAACCACTCGAATGGTGAGGCAATTAAGTCCAAGCTTGAGGAGGAATGGGGAGGTGTTCACCCTTTATGAGGGGCTCGGTCCTTACATGAGGGTGTTAAGTTGGTTTTGAAATACATCGGGATATAGGTTAATCAATCCCCGAATTTTCGGTTTCAAATCAGCCATCCTTCCATGTTAACATTGTTGTTGGTTGAATCGGCCAATTCATAGTCATTAGTATGTGATATCTACGGAAGATTTATATCGAGGAGAGGAGCGTCCGGATGAAGCGATCTATCTTCTTGAGAATCTATGATCCACAATGGCATCTCTGTTTCGGGGAATGGCTATCGCCTCTTGGAAAGGCTGCATTAAAAATTGATGCCTCCTCACGGTAAGGCAAGTTCAATCACTTATGTTTGTATAGTGGTATTGCTTACATTTGCAGCCACGAACAATGTTCTCATGTCAGATCTTTTAATGCGGAAGTTTCTTTGGAGGCAAAAGCAATTATTTTAACATTAGGATTCAAGTATTTACAAGGAATTAGGTAATATCTACTTGATAAAATTTAGGAAATAGTGAGCAGTCCTTGACTTAAACCATAAGCTGTATCTTTCAGTGTTGGAAGTAATGAATATGTTTATAGTGCTTTACTTAAAGCATGTCTTTGTCTCGGCCGGTATCCAAGAGGGAGGCTAATCTGAGTCATTAAACCAATAATTGGCTTTGATTTGGATGTTCTTGTTGGAAACTCCACAGGTTTATGTATGCCAAATGTGGAAGCCGAAAGAAGCACCGTGTTTGAAAATTTAGGGAACTCGATGTCATTTCTGTAGATTCAATGATTGATGCATATATCCGGCATAGGCAGCTTTTCGCGATAAACACGTATATCGAGAATGCGGTGGAGGGTATAATGCGAGGGCAAAATCACATTTTCGATTATCATAAGAGCATGGCATTATGTATGGAAAATGTGGGTGCATGGATAAGGCAATAAAATTATTTAACAAATTACGCATACTTGAGGATGCTATGATGTGGGATATCATAGTCACGCATATGCCGCGACATGAGGGATAATGTCACCAGCCCTAAAACTTTTTGAAGAAATGCAATATGTAGGTATTGCACCACAGGCGACATTTTCAAGCATCGATGGCATGTATAGTGAAGTTGGAGCCCTAACCCCGAGGTAGAATTTTACGATCCATGGCGGAATGACCAGCTCAGTGGACTTGTATGTGGTGCTGTTCTTGGGCGAGCCTGTTAAAATGTATGCTAAGTGTGGTAGCCATTGGAAGCTCACTTAGTTTTTGAGGCATTGTAGAGTGCGGGATCGGTATCTTGGACTATGATGATTTAAAATATGCTTTCCGGTTTTGGGCGGGGGTCTCCTTACCTTTAGAAGTTTTTGAGGGAGATGTGTCAAGATGGTGCAAAGCGGATAAAGTTACGCCGAGGCATCTCAAAGGTTGTGCCTTGCTTAATCTGGGGAGCTTTAATCAGGGGAAGGTTGGTACATGAGCCGATTATCACTAGTCAATTTGGATCGGATATGGCCAGCTGGAAGTCGCTTGTTATTATGTATGCCAAATGTGGAAGTTTGATGGAAGCATACAAGGTATTTGTTAAGGCTGCCAAATCTGCAGTAGTTTCATGAAGTGCAATAGTTACCGAGGAGTTTTGCGAGAATGTGGCAATTCTGAGATAACTAGAAAATGCCTTGAGGGATATCGGCCGAAAGGGTTAAAGGCGGATCTTTGTCATCCATAGTAAAATTCTTCTTGCATCACGATCATGGGGTTGGAAAATGGAAAGTACATGTATTTTTGAATCCATGAGAGTGAACCGTACATGGCCCCAATGTGTACAATTTACATATGCACAGTTGATCTTCTTGGCGTGTAGGATGTTTGAATGAGGCGGAAGACGTGCTCCAACAATGAACCAAATCACGATAGGGTGGAGGTCTTTGCTTGTTCAGGTCTTATGAAAGACTTTCAACAAAATATAGAACATTGCTAGGTCGATCCGCGACAAAATAAATAAATGAAGCGATTAATTCTACACTCCCTATACATTACCCATCAACATTCCTTTTTTATGTGTTAGGGCCTCGAATAACCCTTTCCGGATGAGTGAGGTACAATTAGTCAACCTTGAGGAGGAATGAGGAGTTGTTCACCCTTTATGAGGGGAGCTCGGGTCATACATATGAGGGAGATTGTTAGTTGGTTTTAGAAATACATCAAGATATAAGGTTACGTCAATCTGAATTTTCAGGTTTCAAATGCAGCCATGAATTACCGCAGAGACATTTTGAAGCCACAATATATATAATATATTTGTGCATAAAATACATAAATTATCTTCCAGTTGATACATACATATCTCAATTCTTTTTGTTCATGCATATTTGACTCAATTTGTTCATTCATATAAAATATAAAACCCTCTGATAATACGTTGCCATATCTTAACTCTTATCTCTTCATGCATATTTTGATTCAATTTGTTCATGAGAATTATAACTCAGTCTGCTCATGCATGATATAACAATATAACAATTGGTACCTCGTGTAATGAAGAAAAATAAACTTTCTTGCTTTAGATTATACATCCTTTCTTGGACGACCACCAACACTATTTCCTTCCCTCCCTTTTTGTCTTCTTCTCAAGTGCCATTGCACTTCCCGATGTCTGGATGATTTAGTGTGCTCCTTGGTTACCGGCTTTTCAAAACAATGCCAAAAGTAAATTATGTTTATGTGACTTCAGTTGCATAACCCTTTCTTTGTAGCTTCATAAAAATACTGATTTCCCTCCAAGAACCTTAGCTACTTCCATTTGACAAACATGAATCCATCAACTTTATTTTTTTCTTATTCTTGGCTCAAGAGTTGCTTTGCGACGAGCATTCATGTCTGCACTTTGGTGCTAAGTTCATAATTTTTCAACATGAGATCTGGCCTTACAATGATGTTGCACAAGTATACATTGTGTCATGATTCACGTTTCCTATCTTTTGCATATTACACTCCTATGCACCAAACATAGAAATTTGGCATGCCCATTCTATCAGCGGACATTATCTCACACTACTCTTTTTCTACCATGATTCTAATAGTTGTCGATCATCTTTTTTGATTCAAGTCTTTTGCCATTTTAATAACCCGTGCCTTCCTCACCATCTTGCTGAAATCTACTTTCCAACTTTAACGCTTAGGCACTATTAGCATCAATTGCATATTAACTCCCTCTACATCGTCTCCACTCCTTCATCCTCCGAAGCTCTTTCATGCGATTTTTACGCTCGGGCTGAAGATTGCAAAGCAAGAGACTCATCTATTGTTGACTTCACTTTTCTCCATTTTGATAGTCCATGAATTTGGCGTAAAATCTCATCCACATCGAAAGTATACTTATGTTTTGCTTTGGCGACAATTTGCAATCCTCTATTGCTAAAGAAAACCCAACTACAATCTTCAAGTAATTGCGTCTCATCACTTAATTTCTTGCTGCATTTCGGCATATGTTGCTCCACATATCTTCACAAATTCAACCTCATTTGCCACCTCCATTTTGCCAAATAAATAAAGCATTATTTTGTGGTGTATAGCGCACGATTTCTGAGTTCAAAGTTAGTAAACCCATGAGTTTATCTAATACTATAGAAAAAAGATCCTACATCTCTATTCCGGATATAAAAACTGGCTTTAATTCAAGAGGTGTCTACGCAATGAATAAAGATTTCCGAAGCGTATGAAACCCGAGAGACCGAGACAAAATACAATTTCTAATAAATGCAATTTCAAGCTCAAATGGTAATCTCATAAAATTATAGACCATTAGAACTCTTTAGGAGAGGGATCAAACTATTTCCAAGATTGGAATGGGAGCCATGAATCGGGAATAGAGCCACAAATATGGACCATATGTCTATCAAGGATAAGCATTGAGTGCATGGTTAGAAATTCCACAAATTTTGAACCGCGGGGCGATTACTTGACTCAAAACCAAGCAAGCAATGCTTGAGGAAAATGTGTGTCATCTGGTGGATAGAGTTCAATGAAAGTAGAGAAGATGGAAATTACATGTTGCATGCTTTATCCTTTCATCCACTTTTGCTCTCTTGCAATGGTGAACTCCTTTGCCTATTATGCTATTCCATGTATTAGTAACACCATGTTTATTTATGATTAATCTCAACTTCCTACACCAAGCATTGCAAGACTACGGACTCACGGAACAACTATAATAATCCTAGACCTTAAATCTTGCATGATGTGATCGTTTGCCCTTAGATCACGCCATGCATTGTTCGGGCATCTGCAGCTAAGAAGGAGCTTTAGACAAGCTCAAACTCCTTAAGGCTGATATTACAAATTAATGTTATAGCATGTGGAGTTTTTTCCATACAAAGTGAGTTCATATCAAATACTGGAATTGATCATTGCGGCTAATACATTCTACCAAAATGATGGGTTTTAGGAATTTGAATTAAAATTGGAGTAATAGTGGCTCAATTGGACTGAATATATCATACATCTTGATCTTACTAAGAACAAAGCTAAAAGTTACTTTCATTGAAGTCGTTTACGTAGTTCTCATTCATTCTCTACGTGTTGGGGCAATTCCACGCTCAAAATAGCCCTCATTTCACCTTTTATTGCCCCTCACATTTGCTAGAGTTTTCAAGCTGCATGATCAAAATTGATTCATCACCATCTCCTAGTCATTGAGAGGATTATGCAGCGGCTTATGAGTGTGAGAGACAATAAATAGAAAGAAAGAAAGAAAGAATGAATGAATGATTTTTATCGTCCATGAGAGACAATGCGGCCTATGGGACCAGAAGGAGAAGCAATAAACTTAAATAGGGTTAAAAAAAAACCCTTGAAAGTTTTCAAGGGAAGCGAGTGGCGTGTAATAAGTGTTGTCAAAGCTGTACAAGTATACATCATCATGAAATAAATGTATATATACTTGTCAAGTGTGTGCGAGGACATAAACGATCTCATGTCCATAACTTCACGAAGGTAATCACCGGACAAGGAAGTCCACCTGGGATTGTTATTCATTCATGTTGGCGAGATGGAACAATAAGTTGGAGCTGATGAAGCAGTATTATTGGCCGATTCAATTAAGCCATAAGTCGAATACTATGTAATTGCCCGGTGCATGCAATGAGGGATTATGATTACAAAGGCAAACTCTTGAATTGCATATTCAAAATTCTTACATTAACTTCATAATGGTTGATAAGCAAATCTAGTTCTCCACAAAAGAAGGCATATCAAAAGTTTTTCTAAGTTAGGTGAAGATGCTAAGATCTGCAAGGAAGATATTCCAACTTGATGGTGATTGCAAATGCAAAGATTTTTAATTTCAGTTTTCATGTTTTAGGGAATGTTGGAACAATTAAATTAAGCAATTTAGCAAGTTTTAAAGGCATGTTTTATGGAAATGATCAAGGCTTTGAATTGTGCTAAACTTGTGACACAAACTATGTGAACATGTGTACTTAAACCAGTGAGAGGATCGATCTAATACAAGTTCGGGAGTTTGATCATGTCGGCATTCTTTCTATTAAGTTTCTGAATCTTTGTTTGGAATATTTCTATAATCTACTTGAATAGTTCAAACATGGAAAAGAAGCGGTGATGGAATAGATGCTGATGCAACTGTGAGACGAGAGAAGAGAGTTTCAAGAGGGAAGCTGATCTTGGATGAGCTTCGTCTATCGCGACTAGTGGACCCGATCATCGCCTCCGAAACTCCTGATTCTCATGCATGCACTCCTCTAGTGATTATGGATTTTCTTTGATGTAGCATTCTAACTTGTATACAGAGTGGAGTTGAGAACGTATGGCTATCTCGAGGGTTGTTCATGTTCTTTGTGTAAGGTGAGGGAATAATGCCAAGGTACGGGGATGATGGGAGCGAAATCATTATAAAAATGATAGCTCAGGAATTAGATTATCGAGGTAATCTGTTGTTGAATCAGGAGGAGAAAGGAGGGACAAAAGTGGACTTGTTGCAAGCTTTGGTGGATCACGAGGAAATTTGGCATCAGGGCGTATCACAGGTACATTACAGAATTGTGCTTGGCGCTCGTTAACACAATGGATCGGATTAAAAATGTGAGTCAACTCCATCATCTTGGAGCAAGGCACATTGCGGTCTCACTTCCAATTTATTAAGGCACTTCCGTAAGGGTGGGGCAGCTAGAAGCCATAAAGGCATCGCTGATCTCACATGTATTTATTTGTAGCCTTAGAGAGGAATCAAATAGGGTGTTCTATGTGTGATCACATTGTTGGTGATTGGATTACGTTTTACGTATGGGAGTGTCCGTCACGTGAATACAAAGTTGTGATGCTATGCCATCAAGGACATGTCATGTATTTGGGACCTTTGTATTGTAAATATTTTACGTGAATAAATTGATGCATGCATGTTTGAAACCATTGGGATTTGTTAATCTCATTTGCACCATTGAAACTTTGGATGCATGTTTGAAACCATTGGGATTTGTTAACCTCATTAAGATTTGTTAATCTCCTAAAACAAAATCTCCTAAAACTTTGGATGCATGTTTGATGGGATTTATTAATCTCATTTGCACCATTGGGATTTGTTAATCCTAAAATCCATCTGGCAGAATTGAGGGAATATTCTGCATCATATAAAATATGAACATTAAAGATGAACAACATGTAGAGCATAAACAATTGAATAGCTAAAATTCCAAGAATCAGGTAGGATCCACGATCTACACAAAAATTAATATAGTCATTTCTTTGAAAGACTTCCAACAAAATATAGAACATTGCTAAGATCGGTCACAACAAAGATAAATAAAATGAAGCGATTAATTCGCTCCCTAAATCCAACTACATTACCCATCAACATTCTTTTTATGTTAGGGGCCTCGAATAACCACTCGGGATGAGTGATCTTTATGATTAGTCAAGCTTGAGGAATGAGGAGGGTGTTCACCCTTTATGAGGGGCTCGAGGGTAATACATGAGGAGATTGTTCTTTGGTTTTGAAATACATCCGGATATAGGTTACGTCAATCCTGAGATTTTCAGGTTTCAAATCTGAAGTTCATCCTTCATGTTGCTCTTTGTTAGTTCTGAATCGTGAATTCATAGCCATTAGTATGTGGTATCTCTGGAAGATTTATGTTGGAGAGGAGATCGGATATAGAAGCAATCTATCTTGCCGAATCTATGATCCACAATGAGAGTATCTGTTTCGGGGAATGGTATACTACACCTCTTGGAAAATTTGCATTAAAATTGATGCCTCATTGGTAGGCGAGTTCAATCACTTATGTTGTATAGTGGTATTGCTTATGTTGCGATACGAACAATGTTCTCATCATCTTTTTAGAGTATCTTGGAAGTTCTTTGGAGGCAAATCAGGTATTTTGTAACATTAGGATTCCAGTATTTACACATGGGGAATTGATGTATCACTTGTATGGAAATTTAGGAGAAAGTGGAGCAGATCCTTGACTTAAACCATAAGTATCTTTGGGTGTTGGAAGTAATGAATATATTTATAGTGCTTTACTTAAAGCATGTCTCGGTGTCAAGAAGGGAGGCTAATACATAGTCATTAAACCAATAATTGGCTTGATTTGGATGTTCAACATTTGGAAACTCCACAGTTTACATGTATGCCAAATGTGACCCATTTGGAATAAGCACCGCAGTGATGTTTGAAATTTAAGGAACTCTGATGTCATTTCATGGAGTTCAATGATTGATGCATATACCTCTAGCATGGGCATGGCTTTTTCGATAAACTGTATACTCGAGAATGTATTTGGAGAATTATAATGCCGGGAAAAATCACATTTTAAATTATCTTAAAACCTTAACATTGTATTTTGCCGTGAGGTAAAGGTAGTCCATGGCGGAATTGTTAGAGGCTGGTTTAGAGCCGATGTTATAATCGTAATATTCTTGTTGGTATGTATGGAAAATGTGGAGTTGCATGGATAAGGCAATAAAATTATTTAACAAATGCATACTTGAGGATGCTATGATGTAAGGATATCATGGTCCTGACATATGCACGTGACATGGGGATAATGTCTCAGATCCTAAAACTTTTGAAGAAATGCAATATGTAAGGTATTGCACCACGGAGGCGACATTTTCTGCAAGCATCGATAGCATGTATAGTGAGATTAGACCCTAACCCAAGGTAAGGCTGATCGCTGAAGCCAGAGATGACCAATAGTGGACTTGTATGTGGTGCTGTTCTTGAGGCCCGGCCTCATTGAAATGTGTACTAAGTGTGGTAGCCGTTAGGCTCATATAGTTTTGAGGCATTGCGAAGTCGGGATCACGGTATCGCGGACTATGATGATTCTTTGCATATGCTCGGTTTGAACTTGAGGAGTCTCCCTTGCACTGAAGTTTTGAGGAGATGTGTCAAGATGGTGCAAGCCGGGATAAAGTTACCCTTCCTGGGCATCTCGAAAGGTTGTGGCAATGCGGGAGCTTTAATCCGAGGGAAGGTTGGTACATGAGCAATTATCACTAGTCAATTTGAATCGGTCCTTAATACTTTGGAAGTCGCATGTTGACATGTATGCCAAATGTGGAAGCATACAAGGTATTTGTTAGGCTGCCAAAATCTTAGCGTAGTTTCATAAGTCTGCAATGATTCGCGAGGTTTTGAGCGTGGCAATTCTCGGATAGTGGAAAATGCCTTGAGGATATCACGTGAGAAAGGAGTTAAAGAGAATCATCATCCATAGTAAAATTCTTCTTGCATCTGATCATGTGTAAGGGTTGGAAAATGAAAGGCTACATGTATTTTGAATCCATAAGTGAAGACCAATGCATGGCCCCAGTAATTATTGCCATTACATATGCCTGGTTGATCTTCTTGAGATGCGGAGATGTTTGATTGGCCGGAAGGCGTGCTCGAGCAATGGGAACTAAATGCGATTGGGTGGAGGTCTTTGCTTATTTCAGGTCTTATGAAAGACTTCCAACAAAATATAGAACATTGCTAGATCAGTCACAGCAAAATAAATAAATGAAACGATTAATTCTACACTCCCTAAATCCAACTACATTACCCATCAACATTCCTTTTTTATGTTAGGGCCTCGAATAACCACTTCCGGATGGTGAGGCACCAATTAGTCAAGCCGAGGAGGAATGAGGGGTGTTCACCCTATGAGGGGCTCCAGGTCATACATGAGAATTGTTAGTTGGTTTTGAAATACATCAAGATATAAGGTTACAATGTCAATCGAGATTTTCGGGGTTTCAAATCGAAAAGCCATCCTTCATGTTAACTGCTTTGTTGTTAGTTGAATCTACGGCCAATTCACTAGCCATTCATTATGTGTTATCTCTGGAAGATTTATGTCGGAGAAGGATGTCCGGATAAACAATCTATCCCTTGAGAATCTATGATCCCACAATGGAATGGTATCTGTTTCGAGGAATGGCATCTTGCCTCTTGGAAAATTTGCATTAAAAGGGTGATGCCTCATGTGGTAGAGCGGGTTCAATCACTTATGTTGTATAGTGGTATTTATACGGTAATACTGAACAATGTTCTCATCCAGGTCTTTTTAAATTATCTTGGAGTTTCTTTGGAGCAAATCCCGGTGTTTGTAACATTAGGATTTTTAAGTATTTACACATGGAATTGATGTCTGCTGATGCAATTTAGGAGAAAGCGGTCTGATCGTTGACTTAAACCATAAAGTACGTATCTTTGAGGTGTTGGAAGTAATGAATATATTTGGATGTTGCTGTTGGAAACTCCTGATTTATGTATGCCAAATGTGGGCTGGAAGAAACTACCTAGCGTGTTTGAAATTTAGAGACTTTTCAATGTCATTTCATGGAGTTCAATGATTGATGCATATGTCCAGCATGGGCATGGCTTTTTATTGATAAACACAATATATTAGAGATGCAGCTGGAGGGGATATAATGCTAAGACAAAATCCACATTTTACTGATGTATCATGGGCAATGCAACATTGTGTGTTTGTACACGAGCCGAGGGCTGATCCATGGTGGAATTGTTCAAATTTGGTTTAGAGTTGGGTATGATCGTAATGTTCTTGTTGATATGTATGGAAAATGGCAGGTGCATGGATAGAGGCAATAGAATTATTTAACAAATCATAGCAGGGATGCTATAATGTAAGAATATCATGGTCCACTGACATATGCACATCATGAGGATAATATCCTAAAGCCCTAAAACTTTTGAAGAAATGCAATGTGTAGGTATTGCCACCCAGGAAGTGGCAGCCCTAACCAAGGTAGGGTGATCCATGGCGGATGACCAATAGTGGACTTATATGTGATCTTTGTTCTTGGAGGCGGCCTCATTGAAATGTATGCTAAGTGTGGTATACATGGGGAAGCTCACAATGTTTTGAGGCATTGCGAGAGTCAGGATACGGTATGTTGGACTATGATGATTGCTTCATATGCTCGGTTTGGATATTAGGGTCTCCTTGCACTAGAAGTTTTGAGGGGAGATGTGTCAAGATGGTGCAAAACTAGATAAAGTTACCCTTTTTAGAGGCATCTCGAGAAGGTTGTGCCAATGCAGGAGAAACTTAATCCGGGGAAGGTTGGTACACATGAACAAATTATCACTAGTAATTTGCTTGAATCGAGATATGGCCTTGAAGTCTGTGATGACATGTATGCCAAATGTGGAAGTTTGATGGAAGCATCTGAGAGTATTTGTTAGGCTTCAAATTAGCATTAGTTTCATGGGATGCAATGATTGCGGGTTTTGCACAATATGGCAATTCTCGAGATAGGCTGGAAAATGCCTTGAGGATATGCAGCGAAAAGGAGTT
Organism: Isoetes taiwanensis; assembly: GCA_021234155.1. Lineage (NCBI taxonomy): Eukaryota > Viridiplantae > Streptophyta > Lycopodiopsida > Isoetales > Isoetaceae > Isoetes > Isoetes taiwanensis. The sequence goes on along the minus strand of JAJEKV010000105.1, from coordinate 2,512,034 downwards.
AAGGTGAATCTGTCACCCATGGTAAAATTCTTCTTGCATCTTGATCATCACGAGGGTTGGAAAATAGAAGGCTACATGTGAGCAAATCCATAGAGTGAAGACCAATGCATGGCCCCCAATGTATTATATTACATATGCGAGTTACAGTCTTCTTGGCAGGTGCTTGGATGTTTGAATGAAATGAAGACATGCTCCAAACAATAGAACCAAATGCGATTGGGTGCGAGTCTTTTATGTTAAGTCTTATGAAAGACTTCCAACAAAACATAGAACATTGCTAAGATGATCCACGGCAAAATAAATAAATGAAGCGATTAATTCTACACTCCCGTCCTTCACATTACCCATCAACAATCTTTATGTTAGGGCCTCGAATAACCACTTTCGGATGAGTGAGGCTGCAATTAGTCAAACTTGAGGAGGAATGAGGAGATTGTTCACCCTTTATGGGGGGCTCGGGTCAATACATGAGGAGATTGTTAGATTGGTTTGAAATACATCAAGATATAGGTTACATCCAATGCGAGATTTTCGGGTTTCAAATCACGAAAGCCATCCTTCATGTTCTTTGTTGTTGTTAGTTGAGATACGGCCAATTCATAGCCATTAGTATGGCCGGTATCTCACGGAAGATTTATGTCGAGGAGAGGGCGATCGAGGATGAAGCAATCTATGCAAGAATTTATGATCCACAATGGTATCTGTTTCCAAGAATGGCCTTATCACGCCTCTTGGAAAGCTGCATTAAAGAATTGATGCCTCACAGTGGTAGAGCGAGTTCAATCACTTATGTTGTATAGTGGTATTGCTTACATTGCGATACGAACAATGTTCTCATCCGTCTTTTTATTATGCAGTTTCTTGGAACAAATCAATTATTTTGTAACATTAGAGTTCCAAATGTTACACATGGAATTCAATAATATCTGCCAAGCGCAAATCCTAGGAGAAAGCGGAGTCCTTGACTTAACCATAAACTATATCTTTTCATGTGTTGGAAGTAATGAATATATTTATAGTGCTTTACTTAAAGCATGTCTTTGTCTCAGCTGACTCTCGAAGGGGAGGCTAATGCATGGTCATTAAACCAATAATTGGCTTGATTTGGATGTTCTTTGTTGGCTCACTGGTTTGCATTGTACTTGGTAGGAAGGCACGGCGTGTTTGAAAATTTAAGGAACTCTCAATGTCATTTCATGGAGTTCAATGATTGATGCATATCATCGGCATGGGCGTGGTTTTGGGAGGGATGCGAACCGAAATCACATTTTTGATTATCATAAGAGCATGCAACATTGTGTGTTTTGTCACGGTAAGCCGAGCTAGTCCATGGCGGTGTTCAAAGGCTGGTTTAGAGTTCGATGTTATGATCACGTAATGTTCTTGTTGGTATGTATGGAAAATGTGGGTGCATGGGCCAGTGATAGAATTATTTAACAAATCGCATACTTGAGGATGCTATAATGTGGGATATCATGGTCACGGCTATATACCGCGGCATAGGGGATAATGTCTCCGCCCTGAAACTTTTGAAGAAATGCAATATGTAGGTATTGCACCCGCAGTGACATTTTCAAGCATCACGATAGCATGTAGTGAGATTGGGCCACCCCAGCAAGGTAGGCTAATCCATGAGCAGATGACCAATAGTGGACTTGTATGTGATCTTTGGCCTCATTGAAATGTATGCTAAGTGTAGTAGCCATGGGGAAGCTCACATAGTTTTGAGCATTCTGAGAATCGGATAAGGGTATGTTGAATACGATGATGATTCTTTGCATATGCTCGGTTTGAACCGGGGAGTCTCCTTGCCTTTAGAAGTTTTTGAGGAGATGTGTCAAGATGGTGCCAATCACGGGGAGCTTTAATCAGGAAAGGTTGCTACATGAGCAGTTATCACTAGTCAATTTGAATCGAGATATATGCTGAAGTGCGCTTGTTGACATGTATGCCAAATGTGGAAGTTTGATGGAAGCATCTGAGGTATGCTGTTAAGGTACGCGAATCTGCGATAGTTCATGGGGGTCTGATGATTGCGAGGTTTTGCACAATGTGGCAATTCTCGGATGGCTGAAAATGCCTTGAGGATATGCAGCGAAAGGAGTTAAAATGGAATCTTTGTCACCCATGGTAAATTTAATGGCCTTCTTGCATGCGATCATGCGGTGGAAAATAGAAGGCTACATGTATTTTGAATCCATAGAGGCAGAAGACCAATTGCATATGCAGTTGATCTTCTTGGCGGGTGAGGATGTTTGAATGGGAAGAAGACATGCTCCAAACAATAGAACCATCTGCGATTGGAGTGCGGTCTTTTGCTTATTTAGTCTTATGAAAGACTTCCAAAACATAGAACATTATAGATCGATCCGCAATGAGAAATAAATAAATAGAAAGCGATTAATTCTACACTCCTAAATCCAACTACATTACCCATCAACATTCCTTTTTATATGTTAGGGCCTCGAATAACCACTTTCGGATGAATGAGGGCAATTGGTCAAGCTTGAGAGGAATGAGGAGATTGTTCACCCTTTATGAGGGGCTCGGGGTCATACATGGGGAGATTGTTGGTTGGTTTTGAAATACATCGAGGATATAGGTTACATCAATCCCCGAGATTTTGGAGTTTCAAATCGAGAGCCATCCTTCATGTTGCTCTTGTTGTTAGTTACGAACTGGTCAATTCATAGCCATTAGTATGGCTGATTATCTCTAGAGGTTTATGTCGGGAGGGCGATCCGGATGAAGCCGATCATCTTGTGAGATTTATGATCCACAGCGGTATGTGTTCGAGGGAATGGCCTTATCTTGCCTCTTGGAAAGGCGCATTAAGCGAATTGATGCCTCTGTGGTGAAGCCGAGTTGATCACTTATGTTGTATAGTGAGTATTATACATTTGCAGCCACTGAACAATGTTCTCATCAGATCTTTTAAATTATCTTTGGAAGTTTTCTTTGGAGCAAATCCAGTGTTACCTGTAACATTAAGTTCAAGTATTTACACATGGAATTCCCGATTAATATCACTTGTCTGGAGATTTAGGAGAAAGTGGAGCAGATCCTTGGCTTAAACCATAAAGTATCTTTTCGGTGTTGGTAATGAATATATTTAATGCTTTACTTAAAGCATGTCTTTGTCTCAGCCGGTATCCAAGAGGAGGCAATACATGGTCATTAAACCAATAATTGAAGCGATTTGGATTAGAATCATTTGGAGGGTATAATGCGAGGACAAAATCATTTTTGATTATCATAGAAGCATGCAACATTGTGTGTTTTGTCTGTGAGGCGAGCTAGTCCATGGCCATATTATTCGGTGGTTTAGAGCTTCGATGTTATATCTATTAATGTTCTTGTTGGTATGTATGGAAATGTGAATTACATCGCATAGCGAGGATGCTATGATGTAAGGATATCATGGTCGGCATGGGGATAATGTCTCAGCCCTAAAACTTTTGAAGAAATGCAAAGTGACATTTTCAAACATCTGATAGCATGTAGTGAGATTAGACTCTAACCAAGGTAAGTTGATACATGAAGCGGATGACCAATAGTGGACTTGTATGTGATCATTCTTGGAAGCGGCCTCATAGAAATGTATTAAGTGTAGTATGGTGGGGAGCTCACATAGTTTTTGGCATTGCGAAGTCGGGATGCAGTATATTGGACTATGATGATTCTTAACGCCCATGCTTTCGGTTTGGGCAGTCTCCTTGCACTAGAAGGTTTGAGGAGATGTGTCAAAGAGATGGTGCAAAGCAGGATAAAGTTACCCTTCTAAGCATCTCGAGAAAGGTTGTGCTAATGCAAGAGCTTTTAATCGAGGAAGGTTGGTACATGAACATATTATCACTAGTCAATTTAAGTTAGATATGGCCCAGCTGGAAGTAAGCTTGATGACATGTATGCCCAAATGTGGAAGTTTGATGGAAGCATACAAGGTATTTGTTAAATTTTTGCCAAATCTTAGCACGTAGTTTCATGAGATGCAATGATTCTTGGATTTTGCACAATGTAGCCCAGTTGATTCTCAGAATGGTAGAATGCCTTGAGGATGTCTGTGAAAAGGAGTTAAAGGGAGATCTTGTCATCCATGATAAAATTCTTCTTGCATGCAGTCATGTAAGGTTGAAAAATGAAGGCTACCATTATTTTGAATCCTATAAGTGAAGACCAATGCATGGCTGATGTGTACCATTACATATGCAGTTGATCTTCTTGGCCGTCTTGAGGATGTTTGAATGAAATGAGAGAGACATGCTCAAACAATAGAACTAAATCGCGATTGGGTGGAAGTCTTTGCTTATTTCGGAATCTTATGAAAGACTTCCAACAAAATATAGAACTTTGCTAAGATCAGTCAAACCAAAATAAAATAAATGAAGCAGTTAATTCTACACTCCTAAATCCAACTACATTCTTAGATCAACATTAACATGTTAGGGCATCAGATAACCACTCGAGATAGTGAAGTGCCAATTAGTCAAGCTTAGGAATGAGAAGATTGTTCTACCACCCTTATGAGGGGCTCAAGGTCATACATGAGGAGATTGTTAGTTGGTTTTGAAATACATCAGGATATAGGATTACATCAATCTGAATTTTCAGGTTTCAAATCACGAAAGCCATCCTTCATGTTCTTGTTGTTGTTAGCTCACGAATCAGCCAATTCATAGTCATTAGTATGGCCGATTATCTACGGAAGATTTATGTCGGAGAGAATCGGATAGAAGCAATCTATGCTCTGCAGAATCTATGATCCACAATGGTATCTGTTTCAGAATGGCCTTATCGCCTCTTGGAAAGGCTGCATTAAAAGAATTAATGCCCCTCACATGTGGTAGAGCGAGTTCAATCACTTATGTTGTATAGTGAAATTGCTTATTTGCAATACGAACAATGTTCTCATCGCGTCTTTTAAAGTGTCTTGGAAGTTTCTTTGAGAGCAAAAGCAGGTATTTTGTAACATTAGGATTCAAGTATTTACACAAGGAATTCAGTAATATCTGCTTGATACAATTTAGAAATAATTAGGAGCAGTCCTTGGCTTAAACCATAAAGCTGTATCTTTCAGGTGTTGGAAGTAATGAATGTATTTATAGTGCTTTACTTAAAACGTAATAACATCCTATTGTTGTCTAGAGGGAGGCTAATACATGGTCATTAAACCAATAATTGGCTTGATTTGGATGTTGCTGTGGAAACTCCGGTTTACATGTATGCCAAATGTGGGCTTGGAAGAAACACCGCAGTGTTTGAAAATTTAGGAACTCTCAATGTCATTTCATGGAGTTCAATGATTGATGCATATGTCGGCATGGGCATGGCTTTCGCGATAAACACACAGCTATGTCAGAATGCATTTGGAGGGTATAATGCGGGCAAAATCACATTTTTAAATTATCCTTAAAGAGCATGCTGGTATGTATGGAAAATACGGGTGCATCAGATAAGGCAATAAAATTATTTAACAAATGCATACTTGAGGATGCTATGATGTGGGATATCATAGTCACTTAGCATATACCTGACATGGGGATAATGTCTCATCTAAAACTTTTTGAAGAAATGCAATATGTAGGTATTGCACTCGAGGGCGACATTTTTCAAGCATCGATAGCATGTAGTGAGATTGGAGCCCTAACTTAAAGGTGCAGATCCATGACGGATGACCAATAGTGGACTTGTAGCAATTAACATTCTTGGGGCGGCCTCATTGAAATGTATGCTAAGTGTGGTAGCCATTGGAAGCTCACATAGTTTTTGAGAGGCATTGTAGAATCGGGATCTGGTATCTTGGACTATGATGATTCGCGGCATATGCTCAATTTGGAATGAGGGTCTCCTTGCCTTAGAAGTTTTGAGAGATGTCAAAGATGGTTTTGCAAAGCGGATAAAGTTACCCTTGAGGCATCTCAAAGGTTGTGCCAATGCGAGGAGCTTTAATCAGGGAAGGTTGGTACATGAGCAGTTATCACTAGTCGAATTTTAGATCGAGATATAGCCCTTTGGAAATGCTTGTTGACATGTATGCAAATGTGAGTTTGATGGAAGCATACAAGGTATTTGTTAGGCTGCCAAATCTTAGCGTGGATTTCATGTAAGTGCAATGATTCGCGAGGTTTTGCGAGGAGATATTGTGGCAATTCGGATAATGGAAATGCCTTAAGGATATCTGACGAAAGGAGTTAAAGCCCGAATCATCATCCATGACAAATTCTTCTTGCATGTCACGATCATGTAGGGTTGGAAAATGAAGGCTACATGTATTTTGAATCCATAAGTGAAGACCAATGCGGCTAATGTGTACCATTACATATGCAGTTTGATCTTCTTGAGTCTTGAGGATGTTTGAATGGCCGAAGGCGTGCTCCAAACAATAGAACCAAATCGTTAGGTGGAGGTCTTTGCTTATTTGAGGAATCTTATAAAGACTTCCAACAAAATATAGAACATTGCTAGATCAGTCCACGACAAAATAAATAAATTGAAAGCGATTAATTCTACACTCCCTATACATTACCCATCAACATTCCTTTTATGTTAGAGACTCGAATATACTGGATGAGTGAGGTACAGTGAAGTCAACCTTGAGAGGAATAAAGAGGAGATTATTCCTGCTATGAGGGGCTTCCGGGTCATACATGAGATTATTTAGTTGGTTTTGAAATACATCAAGATACTTGGGATTCACATCAATCGAATTTTCGAGGTTTCAAATCACGAATGTAGGAGAGGATGATCCCGGATGAAGCAATCTATCATGAGAATCTATGATCCACAATGGTATCTACAGATTTCGGGGAATGGCGCGCCTCTTGGAAATTTGCATTAAAAGAATTGATACTCTTACGTGGTAGGCGAGTTCAATCACTTATGTTGTATAGTGGTATTGCTTCTATTGCGATACGAACAATGTTCCTCATCCAGATCTTTTTAATTATCTTGGAGTAGCTGGGAGGCAAATCGGTATTTTGTAACATTAGGTTTAAAGTATTTACATGGAATTAATTCAATATCTGCCAATGCAAATTTAGGAGAAAATTAGACGGTCGTTGACTTAAACCATAAAAATTTGTATCTTCGGTGTTGGAAATGTGAATATGTTGGATGTTCTTCCATTTGGAAACTCCTTGGTTTTACATGTATGCCAAATGTGGGCTGGAAGAAACTACCTGGCGTGTTTGAAAATTTAGGGAACTCTGTTGATGTCATTTCATGGAGTTCGATGATTGGTACGTATGTCGGCATTTTCGCGATAAGAAACACGATATATCGAGGAATCGTTGGGAGGGTATAATGCGGATAAAATCACATTTTTGATTATCATAAGGCATGCAACATTGTGTGTTTTTTATGCGATTAGAGACGAAGACTAGTCCATGGCGGTGTTCAAAGGTTTGGTTTAGGATTCGATGTTATGATCGTAGCGTTCTTGTTGGTATGTATGGAAAACATCATGGGGATAATATCTCCGCCCTAAAACTTTTTGAGGAAAGAAATGCAATATGGCCGTTATTGCACCCGCGAGGGAAATAATGTTTCCTTCGTTTCCTTAGAATAGAAGGAAAACATAATGAATTATGAACTATATATGATGTAGTTAGGAGTTAGTTGGGTTGGCGGTTTGACCTATTTAGTTTCTTGCCGTCCATTCCCTTCTTCGCCGACCTCTTTGCATCTCCTTCATCTTTTCAGCCGGTCGGGCGGTATGCGGCGGAGTGCCCTCGATATTACGTTTGGGTGCCCAATTTGGAGTGCATTACCCCTTTAAGTGTTCATCTCCGCCGACCAAACTCATGCCGCAAGTTATTCTGCTTTGCGGTTATTTGTTCTTTGCCTAGGTCGATGCGGCTTCAGGTTTGGTGTTGTTGGGCTCTTGGCTTTCGGTTTTGGTTTTAAACCCGGGGACATCCACGTTGCTCTTTAATCCCTAAAATGGAGTCGCGATAAAGCTCGGGGAAGAACGGGGCCTCACGGTGCTTGAGGCATGTTCGGCATAATGCAAAATGCATGGAAGGCTGATTAAGGCGAAATTTGTTAGTGGAAGCCGGTGCGGTGAAGTTAGAGGATCCCGAGTAGCTCAAAAGCGAGATGTTTGCACAACTCTGGAGTCCAAGGTTGCGGCTCTGCCGAGGGAGATCGACAAAGGAGCGGGAGGAAGCGAGAGCCCCTCTCTTAAGAATGTTGCATGAAAATGTAGGCGATGTTTTCAAGCGGTTGGAGGATTATTTCCTTGATCTGAGAGTGCGCCGCGGTCGCTCAAGTACTGAGCACTTAGGCCAAGGCATCATTGATAGAGGTAAAAGCTTTGATTTCTAACGGGGAAAATATAATTTGCATCGAGGGGATAGGGAGGGGCCCAAGTGTTGCGGAGTTCTTTGAAATGGGGATTTTACCCTTTTGGAAAATGGCCCAAAATTGGACTTCGATGGATCACGTGAGATTTACTCTGTGCGAGGCGATTGCTGATTGGTTAAAACTTAATCCCTAGCCTATGATGGGGATTTGAGTTAGTCCACTTGAAATTACGCTTTGTTGGTGGTTTGTCTTTGAATAAAGGCAAGTTTAAGGTAGGTTCTGGATATGGTTGGATTGCTTTCGAGGCTATCGAATTTTTTGTTACGCCAGTATCAAGCTTAATATTTCGAGGTTAATTATTTAACGAATTTTTGTTACGCCAATATCCAAACTTAGTGTTTTCTATCTTAATGTTTTCACACAAAGATCTACTTTGGAATTCTGTCATGAACACGCAATGAATTGTCACATTCTAATAAATATTTGGCATAAAATTTGTAGTATGGAGAGGTATGATTATCTTTCATTAAACATCTTCTTATCTTGATCGGTTTGAGACAATAGGTAGATCTTCAGCATTTTCTAACGATTGGCGGGGAGGATGTTGATCTTTGGATGATTTGATTGTGTTATGGGACTTTGGATGTATTCAAGATGAACTTTCATATGCTATCAATTCTCGGGGATGTCCTTTTGCATCTCAGGTACCATGTTTCTCATTGAAGTGGAATGCTTAGCATTACCTTGTGCAAAGAAGATATCGATGGGCGGTGATGCATGGCTTCATATCATTGTGACAACGGAGTTTTGGTGGATAACCCAAATCCAGCATGTCTGACCTTGAAAATCCATCTATTCCTTGTCTTCACAAAGTGTTTCTTTGCTTTATTTAGCATGGATAAGGTGATGTGACGCCAGTTTATTACGTATACTTTTGGATAATTAGTAGCATTATCACATGTATATGATCATAGTTAAGGAAGGAGTAAGCAGTGGCTCTCCATCTTGCCAAAGGATGGGTTGGCCTATAGATCTCATTTATTTCCACCCGGTGAGACTAGGTTTTATTGTGCCAAAGTACGGTGTCTGAACATTTAGATCTTTGAAGAGTGCATCGATCTTTGGGAGAGGGCTATCTTCTGGCCCCAATTTTCTTCAGGTGGTCATGTTGCGAGAGTTTGAGGTTAAGATTTAGTTGTATTGGGAGGCCTCTCTCACATGAGAGTGCATCTATGTTTGTCATTTCTTTCTGTTTAGTTCCTCTTGGCTATATCATTTTTTCATTTCCTGTTTGCTTAGGTTTATGTTCACTTTCATTAACCAAAGTCGATTAGAAGCTTTCACCAGCCTGACATCTTTTATTCGGTGATAAGCTTGTGCATGCAAATCAACTTCCTTTAGTATCGTTGTGGTTTGAAACCTTTTAAGTCTAGGCCAAATGCTTGATATTTTGAGTTAAAATAGGTTAAGTAGTTAGTGAATTTTCCTTTGTGTTGTATATGCTATCAAAAGCGGGGAATTCAATGGTGGTTTGCTTCGAACCCACGAATTGTTTCACACCCAGCTCGATGCGTATCCGGTTTTACGCATCCTCTGGTCTTTACTTCAGATTTAGTTTGGACTTAGGGTGATTTGCTGAATCCGGTTAGGAAGTCGCTATTGGGAACCTAGTTTAAGGTGCTCAGTGGTCGGACCAGAGGAGAAATCAAGCCAATGGTTTCACTTTTCGATTATGACATTTCAGAACAGCATTATAATTTCCCTTACTTACTGCATTATTTTCAAACTTTCATTTTTACTTCTTCACCTCATTTTAGAACACCATTTCGATTAATTCGTTCATCTTATACTTAACTACATTGCAGTTCATGAACTGCTAATTATTTACTACCTTACCGCAGCTTATATATACTTGGCTTTATAACACATTTATTTGTTGCATCTCACATAGTAATGGTGCATTCTCGTTTTCACCTCCATTGATGCCATTGAATCCCATTTTGCATCTCTTCTTATTTCATTCCGTTTCTCATAAAAGGCATACAGAATTATGTTTTTATCGTTATTCCGCTTTGTTATTTTATCGAACTTCATATTCCTTAGTCATGTAGTGGCGGCAAGATGGTGTGTTTAATGAAGCTTGTGCCCTCTATATGATTGCTTAAATCAATTTGGTAACTAATTGGCCTTTTCTTTTCGGTGATGTCTTTAAAATGTTTTGATCCTATTAACTAGTGGTCCACTATATTTCCAAGAGATTTGAGGCTTGTTATGAGTTATAACCTTGCTCGTTGGTTGGTTGCTTTGTATGGGGTTGTGAGCCCGAACATTGTTTGTTGTTAAGTTGGTCCCTTTGTTGTGTTGTGGGGAAGCGATATGGTTTTACCTAAGCTTTGTGCCTCTCAACTTTATACCTAACTTTCACTATAAATATTTTGCCTTTATATTCCACTTGTTCCCTATGTTCTTGTTCTTCTTTATACCCTAACTTTCACTATAAATATTTTGCCTTTTATATTCCACTTGTTTACATTGCTTGTTCACTAAAGAGACAATTGCACATGCGAATTTTTGGAAGTGGGTGACCTTTTATAGTATCGGCTTTGGAGAAAACTGATTCATCAACCCAAACTTCTTTGTGCTGCACTTGCTGTCAGCTTAGGCCAAGCAGTCGATTTCCTTGCCCCAGATACGCCTCTGCTTGACCATTCTTGTCTATGTGCTCTCGCAGTAAGTTCTAGAAATAATGTTTTCCTTCGTTTCACGAATAGAAGGGAAAACATAATTCTGATATGGTCGAGTTAGATTAGGTTAGCAGGTTGCGACCCTATTTGGTTTCCTTACCGCGTCCATTCCCTTCTTCTCAGCCTCTTTGCATCTGCTTCCATCTTTTCTTTGGTCGAGGTCCACCCCACCCTTCCTTGCACTTGATTAGCTTGTTGGTAAACTAACATTCCGGTTTGAAGGCCTAGTGCATTTTTGAAATTTTGAAGCACAATTGGGGCCACTGGGGTGAGAAGTAGGGTATGCACAATTAAGAGCTTAATTTGCCTGGTGCGGCCTGGTGGCGGATGGCCTTAGTGGCCTTTGGTTGGTCTTTTTATTGTATCTGTGAGGTTTAAGCGTGCATTTTATTTTGGAAGAAGGCTTTGGATTCGAAGCACAAAGGTGAAGATCTATCACGAGAAAACAAGATTCAAACATGTTTAGTCTTTGGCAACTTCATTGCAGTAATGTACTTTCACGATAAGGCTAGTGACGCCAAGGGTACAAGATCCTATTATGTTTGGACCTAGCATTGGTTAGTGATCCCATTATTGTCGGGGTTTTCACCGAAGCCGAAAGGGCAAGGTTTTAATCCGTGTGGTTCACTAGCTGCATTGTTATTACTCTATTTTTGTTTTGGTGAGTGCCCAGAGGCGACATTATTGATATTCTTGTCATTATTGCTCTCATATGAAGTAGTTCTAAGTGAGAGCATTTCTGAAGCATCACGATAGCATGTAGTGAAGTTAAGACTAACCCAAGGTAGGCTGGTCATGAAGCGGATGACCCATAGTGGACTTGTATGTGATCTCTTTGTTCTTGGGCGGCCTCATTGAAATGTATGCTAAGTGTGGTAGCCATGGGGGAAGCTCACAATGTTTTGAGGCATTGCGGAAGTCGGGTCGGGTATGTTGGACTATGATGATTCTTTGCATATGCTTTCGGTTTGGGGCCAGTCTCCTTGCACTAGAAGTTTTGAGGAGATATATCAAGATGGTGCAAAACGGGATAAAGTTACCCTTTTAGGCATCTAAGAAGGTTGTGCGTCAGGAGCTTACAATCCAGGGAAGGTTGGTACATGAACAAATTATCACTGAATCAATTTGAATCGGATATAGCCCACTAGAATTAAAACTGTTGACATGTATGCCAAAATGTGGAAGTTTGATGGAAACATACAAGGTATTTGTTAGGCTTCAAATCTGCAATAGTTTCGCTGGGGTACAATGATTCGCGGGTTTGCACAATGTGGCAATTCTCGGATAGTGGAAAATGCCTTGAGGATGTATGCAACTAAAGAAGGAGTTAAAGGCGGATGCTATCACCCATAGTAAATTCTTCTTGCATCACGATCATGCGAGGGTTGGAAAATAGAAGGCTATGTATTTTGAATCCATAGAGTAAAGAGACCAATGCATGGCTTTAATGTGTACATTACATATGCAGTTGATCTTTGCTTGGCGCGTGCGAGGATGTTTGAATGAGGCCAGAAGACATGCTCAAACAGACCAAGACAAATCACGATTGAGTGCAGTCTTTGCTTATTCCGAGTCTTATGAAAGACTTCCAACAAAACATAGAACATTGCTAGATCGATCCATGACAAAATAAATAGTAAAGCGATTAATTCTACACTCCCTAAATCGACTACATTTACCCATCAACATTCCTTTTTTATGTTAGGGCCTCGAATAACCGCCGGATGGTGGTACCAATTAGTCAAGCTTGAGGAATGAAGTTATTCACCCTTTATGAGGGCTCGAGGTCATACATGGGGGTATTCGTTGGTTTTGAAATACATCGGGATAGGTTACATCCATCCCGAATTTTGGAACTTTTCAAATCACGAGAGCCATCCCTTCATGTTACTCTTGTTGTTGGATTCACGAGATAAAATTCAATTCATAGCCATTAGTATGGCGGTATCTCTAGAAGGTTTATGTCGGAGGATGATCCGGATAAACAATCTATCTCTGCGGAATTTACCAGTCCACCGCGTGCCATCTGTTTCGAGTGCTATCTTGCCCCTCTTGGAAAGGCACATTAAGCGAATTGATGCACCTAGGTATTGAGTAGAGCAGGGAGTTCAATCCCACTTATCCTATCAATTATAAAAATGAAACCGATGCAGCGGAGTGCTTTCCATGACCATCCAACTCAAAAGCTCCCAAGTTTGAGGTGAACAAAATTTTTTGGTTTACCATGGACTTGAACCACGGACATTGCCCCAAACCCCACCCATACCTGCACTGAGCATTGATTTCTTTGAAAAATGGAAGTTCACATATAGTTAAGATGAGGGCCAAATAGTCGGGATGTTCTAGGATGTTCTAGAATGTTCTAGATTGGTGTGGAATCTTCTAGAAACTGGGAGTGTCATGGAATCTTCTGATGTCTAAAATAGAAAGTTTTGTGAAACTTTGCAAAACGTTAAAGGTCTCTAGGATGTTGAATAGCTCTAGGAGTTATTCTATAATCTTCTAGAATGTCTTGGGAGATGTCCTAGATCTTCTAGAATATCCTAAAATGTTCGGATACTCATGAGTAAGGACCTTGAAAATTACAGAAATGAAAGTTTGATCTAAAAATGAAGTTTTTTGAAACTTTGCAAATGCTAAAATGGGAATGTTGTGAAATGTTCCGGGGATGCTCATGGGTAAGCATCTCAGTCTAAAAATAGAAGTTCAGGTCTAAAAATAGAAAGTTTTTGAAACTGCAAATGCTCAAAATAGAATGTGGTGGAATGTTCAGGATGCTCATGGAGTAAGCACCTCGGTCAAAATAGAAAGTTTTTTGAAACTTTGCAAATCTCAAAATAGAATGTGATTTGGAATGTTCAGGATGCTCATGGGTACACCTCAGTCCTAAAAATAGAGGATTCCGGTTTTAAAAATAGGGTTTTCTTAAACTTTGTAAAACTCAAACAAAATATTCCAGGATGCTATAGGGCAACCATCTATGCTCTAGAAGCACCTCAGTCTAAAAGTAGAAAGTTTCCTTTGAAACATTACAAGAAATCTCAAATAGAATGCAGGAGGTGATGCTGGAGTTGATGAAGTAAGAAGTGTGATGGAGTATGATAGGTGTGTGTAAACTTCACATAGGGTGATACTTTAGAATTGACATACTTTAGGAGGGTGGTAGTAGGGTGAGTAGATGTGTATGGGGGCGTGTGTGAGGGGCGTGGTGTGGTGTGCTACTCATGAGGAGAGGGAGAGAAGAGGAGGGAGAGGAGAGAGGGAAAGAAGAGAGCCAGGGAGAGAGAGAGGGGAAAAGAAGAGGAGAGAGAGAGGAGGAGGGAGAAGAGAGATGAGAGAGATGGAGGGAATAGAGAGAGGAGAGGAGAGAGAGAGGGAAGAAGAGAGAGGAGGAGAGAGGGAGGAAGAAGGGAGATAGAGAGAAGAGAGAGAGAGAATAGAGTAGAGAGAGAAGAGGGGGAGGAGAGAAGAGGCCGGAGAGAGGAGAGAGATGAGAGAGGGAGGAGAGAGAAGAGAGAAAAGAGAGAGAAGAGAGAGAGGAAAGGGAGGGAGAGAGAAGAGAGAGAAAGGAGAGAGAGAGAGAAAGAGAGGAAGAGAGGGAGAGAGAGAGGGAGAGAGAAGAGGGGAAAGAGAGAGAAGGAGAAAGAGGGAGGGAGGGAGGAGGGAGAGAAGAGATGATAGAGAGATCACGGGGAAGAGGAGAGGAGAGAGAGAGGGAGAGAGAGAAGGGAGATGAGAAAGAGAGGAATAGAGAGAAGGGACCAGGAGGGTGAGAGAAAGGAGAGAAAAAGAGAGGGATATAAGAACAGGAGGGAGGAGAGAAGAAAGAGAGAGAATAAAAAGAAAAAAGAAGAAAGGGAGGATAGAGATAGGAAATGAGGAGAGAGGGGAGAAGGGGAGGGAGAGGGAAGAGAGAAAAGAGTTCGAAGAGAGAGAGAGAGAGGGAGAGAGAGAGAAAGAGAGAGAGAAAATCGAAAAAAGAGAGAAAGGAGAAGATTAAGGAGAGAGAAGATAAATAGGAGAGAAAATGAGGAGAAATGAGAAGAAAAAAGAGAAGAGGAAAAGAAAAGAAAAAGAATAGAGAGAATAGAAAGAGAGAGGAGAAGAGAGAATAAGTAGAGAGAAGGGAGAGAGAGAAAGGGAAGAGACTCGGTCAAAAGATATTAGGGTCTAATCAGCCCGAGGCCGGCCGAGGAGGCAACAAGCCGAAGAAGGAGAGGAGGAGAGAAATGAGAGGAAGGAGAGAAAGAGAGGGAGGAGAGGGGAAAAGAAGAAAGGAGAAGCAATGGAGAAAAGGAGATAGAAAGAAGGACAGAAAAAAGAGGAGAAGGGGAGAGAGGAAACAGAGAGGAGAAGGAAGAGAGAGAGAAAAAGAGAGAAGGAGAATCGAGGAAGAGAGGAGAAAGAAGAGGAAGAAGAGAGAGAGAGAGAGAGAAGAGAGAGGAGAGGGAGAGGGAGAAGTGATAGATTAGACTAATAGAAGCCAGTACATTGAAGATGACAGAAATAAAAGAAAGGGGGAGAGAGAGGGAGGGAGAATGGGCAGGAAAGAAGAAGGGAAAGAGAGGAGAAGAGAAGAGAGGAATAAGAAGAGAGAGAGAGAGAGAGGGAGAGAGAGAGAGAGCACATGCGATTAAGGTCAAGCGTAGTAAATACGGGTGTGAAACTAAAGAAAAAGAACGGTAGTCGAGGGGCCGAAACGCCGCCTGAGTCCGCTGATAAAAGTTTTAGTGTATGCGATGCATAAAACCAAACTTCGGCCAGTAGTTGATGGAAATCAATGGAAGAGATGATACCGTAAAGATTCCTAGGGTTTTGGCTAGGGTTCGTGAGGGCACCGAATTCGAGGCGGCGATGCTTCTGCCGAGAACGCTGAAAGCACTCGATGAGAAGAAAGAAGAAGCGAGGAAGAAACCAGGCTATAAAGTGACGTCGGAAGAATAAAGCCGGTCCGGTATGTATGGGTATTAGAAGAAGGGAAGAAGCTGACCACGGCTATGTCGGCATTGGAAAAGCAAGAAGCCGGGAACCATCACCGGCGGTTAGAAGAAGCGAGAATCATAGAAAGCTGAATGCAGTGACGGCCGGAAACCGCTATTACGCCAAAATCCATGGATTTTACAAAATCATAGCTACTATATTCAAAAAGCCCGTGACGGTCACAGGATAGAAGCGGATGTTAAAATACATCTGACCGAGTTCCACAAAGCATTCCGGATCCAGCCGGCTGTGCCCGTACCTGCACCAAAGATGCTTACGCATCAAAAGCACAAAGGCGGCTCCTCTATGCTGATTCTTTTGTTCCTGAAATCTGGCCGGGTTTCAGGAAATGCTTTGAACCAGCCCCTAATTTTGAAATGCGGGATTAAAGACTTAGATGGTAGAAAGAGATGATGCCACAACACAACGTTTTTAGGGTGTGAGTGACCATGGCGTAAAGCACTATCATTGAGAAATACTATCTATTTACCATTCATTGTAATAGAAGATTTAAAACCTTATTTTCGCGGTAGGTTGAAACGTTCCAGCAGGCGGAAGGTTAAGTTTAAGATGGCAGGTTAAGGCTAAGCGGAGTTCGCGGATCTTTTAGATACTTGTTGGCTATGCATTGAGATCTTAGCAATGATACAATGGTTCAGTGTGAGGTTCTTTGCTGATGGTATGCTAAAATTCAAAAATCTTCCTATCTTCAGGGCCTTAGGCCATGTATGGATCTAAGAGGTGGCCACAAATTTGTTGTTCATGGCTCAATCTTGCTAGGCAAATTCCTGCGGCATGAATGATTACCCGCAGTCCATCTCGAAGTTTCGGCATGCATCCTTTGCCCTACTTTTCCTTCTCTACATCGGTAGTTTTATGCATTTCTTATTCCTCGTTTCAAAATTTCCATTTTATCAATGCATTTTATTACGAAGATCGCGACCTTGCCACGCTCGGCCACGGTTTGGAAACAGATCGGAACATTTCATGAATCGGCTTCACGATGTCAAATATATACCATCACGATATTGATTCTCAGTATTGGAGAATTAAGGGCTCGCCGGCTTACCAAAGAAGAGTTAAAGATGGACCGGTGGATTCTTTTCTAAAATATACACAAAAGGCTGTAACACGAATTGCCACCATCATTGGAAGACATCTTTTGATGAAATTATTAGATGAAATTTTCACGCTTTATTAAAGTTATACATTTATTTGCTTAGAGATTGACTTTTTGTTCTTTGTTGTAGGCGGGGGCAACAATGATTGCATATCGGATGGATCTTTTGTGAGGGGCGTTTATCGAGCAAGCGACAAAATATCACGGATGGTACCAAAATACGAGGTAGATTCCCGCTCTGGTATGAAAAAATTGATAAAATCAAGAAGTTTAGAGGATTATCATCCATCGAGCCACCACGGTGTCACAGGTCGAAGTTGATGTCTCTTTGTTATATAAATTATATTTAGTTAAAGTTTCTTATTATCGCTCTATTTGTTTGGTCTGTCTTATGCTTATTTGGTCAAATTTTGCATATGATTTTTAATGCGATTGAGAACCATCTTGAAACAATGTCAAAGATGTATAGAGTTTGCACAAGAAATACATGCGGGGATCTTTTTGATCTTTTGAGTGCGATTTTATTTGAGGATATCCATATCACAGCCGATTCTTCGATTTTACGTTCTTTCAACTTTTGAGCGTCGAGCGAGAATTTCATTACGAAAGGCGATGGTTTTCAGCTTTATTGAAGCATATGTCATCGTAGGAGCTAATTGAAGTATGTTAATGGAATAAGCGACAATATATTGAAAGCATGCGGAAATAATGGAATAGCAACAATATGTAAGTAGTTTATTTACAGATTGGCATATCTTCATTATTACGTATGGTTTAGCCTTCCCTATACGTATTGGATTAATATCTTGCTCCATTTAATATGGATGTATAAGCGAAGCCTTAACTAAGGTCTATGTTGATTGCCATACTAACTTCACTTAGTTTATATTTTATCGCTTCGAGGTCATATAAAGTAATCAATCCCTCGGGGATCTTTCGAAGGCTATGCCAATATAGTTTGAATACAAAGAAACAAGTGCAATATAGTTTTAATTACAAAACATTGTCTTTTGCTCGGGTGATCTCTTCTTTACCGGTAATTCCATTGAGACATTAAGGAGGAATCCATAAGCGCGGATTAGATAGTCCTTCATTGTTTTCGCGGAGGATCAAAGCTCAAAAATAATATAATCTTACAAGTTGTTGACACCATCAGCCGACCGCGAGATTACTAAACATTGTTCAAAGTGTGAATTTTGTTATAAAACGCGAGCGGAGTATGCTCGCGAGTCAGCGGTTAAAGTTGATGGGTTCAAAATCTGCGGACCAAAATTGTCGCATAAATTAGGTTATGAATCATTGTATTTGTTGTGGTTGTTTGTGACATCTATTAGGTGGAGATGCTGGTGCCATTATGGAACCATAATCAGGATGTACTTGAGTTTGTTCAAACATTGGTTTTATAGTCCCAAGCCATGCCGTGAGCCTGACTGCTTATTGGTTTTATAAGTCCCCAAGCCACCATGCACATTGAGCACAATGGGTTTTAAGCGAGGGAACCCTAGACATGTTTATATTTTATATCTAGCTCCCTAAAACAAGTTATAGAAACATGGACATGTTTATGGCCCACATATGTAGATCTAAAAATAAGATTATAGAAGCTGCAAACTAGAAAGATGATAGATTCAACAAGATCCAACATCGAGGAACATGAAGTGAATTGATTTGAGGAGAACATAACCTATGGTGGAGTGAATTGATTCCGAGGAGGGCATCGATCTAACAAAGTGAGTTCATCGAGGAGATATGAAAAGAAGAAGAGGGAAAATGAAGAGAAAGGGTTTGGGAGAATAAAATGGAAACCCATCAAAGCAAGTCACGGACTCAATCTAGCAGCACCTCCAATGCATTAATTATACGTTGTTTGAGCACATATTAAACGTCTGTGACATGGAAGACATTAAGAAATTGTGTCAATGCATCAAAACATTCCTAGGCCCAAAACATGAATGCAAAAGCCTCTAATAGGAAGGAATGGGAAAGCAAGTTAAGACGAAAAATGGATAATGCATCAGAGTCTAGGTGTCGATACTGCTTTATCATTGAAGCGGGTTCCCAACTTATGCCCGACGTGAAACTCGGTATTACACTAGTGTTGTATAATTAGAGTATTATACATTGCGATACGAACAATGTTCTCAATAAAGTCTTTTAGGTATCTTGGAAGTTTCTTTGAGTAAAATCGGTATTTTGTAACATTAAGTTCAAGTATTTACACATGGAATTAAATTAATATCTACTTGATGCAAATTTAGGAAGAAAGTGGAGCAGGTCTTGAAGCTTAAAACCATAAATTTTATCTTCGGTGTTAGATAGTAATGAATATTTATAGTAACACCCAAAGCATGTCATCTCAGCCCGGTATCCAAAGAGGGAGAGGCTAATACATGGTCATTTAAAACCAATAGTGGCTTGATTTGGATTAGAATCACGTGAAGGGTATAATGCCGGAGACAAAATCACATTTTTAATTATCATAGAAGCATGCAACATTGTGTGACATGCAGTGAGGCAGGCTAGTCCATGGCGAGTTATTCGAGCTGGTTTAAAATTTCGATGTTATGATCACGTAATGTTCTTGTTGGTATGTATATGGAAAATGTGGGTGCATGGATGAAATGATAAAATTATTTGTAGTAGCATAGCAGGGGGATGCTATGATGTGGGATATCATGGTCACAACATGGGGATAATAATGTCTCGCCCTAAAACTTTTTGAAGAAATGCAAAGTGACATTTCAAGTCGGTATGTGAGGTAGTTGGAAGCCCTAACCCAAGGTAGGCTGATCCATGGCTTGAGATGACCAATAGTGGACTTGTATGTGATCTTTGTTCTTAGAGGCGACCTCATAGAAATGTATCTTTAAGTGTATTTGGAAGCTCACATAGTTTTAATTCTGAGAATCGGGTCACGGTATATTGGACTATGATGATTCTTTGCCTCCCTTCGGTTTGAGCAGGGAGTCTCCGCACTGAGGTTTTTGAGGATGTCAAAGATGGTCTGAAAGCAGGATAAAGTTACCCTTCTAGGCATCTGAGAAGGTTATTGCCAGTACAGAGCTTTAATCCGGGGAAAGGTTGGTACATGAACATATTATCACTAAATTAGAACGAGATTAGATATAGCCCTTTGAGTCGCGGCTTGTTGACATGTATACCAAATGTAGGTTTGATTAAGAGCATGCAAGGTATTTGTTAGGTACATGGAAATCTTAGCGTAGTTTCATGGGGTACAGCCAAGTGCGAGGTTTTGCGATGTGTAATTCTCGGATAAGTAGGAGGAAAATGCGCGGGTATGCAGCGAAAGGAGTTAAAAGGCGGATCTGTCATCCATAGTAAATTCTTCTGCATCTGATCATATAAGGTTGAAAAATAGAGGCTACCGTGGTTGAATCTATAAGTGAGAACCCGATGCATGGCCCCCGGTAATACCATTACATATGCAGTTGATCTTCTTGGTAGTGCGGAGATGTTTGAATGGCTGAGAAGACATGCTCCAAACAATGGGGCTAAATCTTACGATTGGGTGGGGGTCTTTGTATTTCAGGTCTTATGAAAGACTTCCAACAAAATATAGAACATTGCTAGATCGATCCATGACAAAATAAATAAATGAAATGATAAAAAATCATTCTCATTCTCGTTCCTAAATCAACTACATTGCCCATCCAACATTCTTTTTTATGTTAAAGAGGTTGGGGCAACCTCGAATGAGTGGGGTACCAATTAGTCCAAGCTTGAGGAGGAATGAGGGAGATTGTTCACCCTTTATGAGGGGCTCGGGTCATACATGAGGGGAGATTGTTAGTTGGTTTTGAGAATACATCGAGGGATATAAGGTTACATCAATCACGAGAATTTTCAGGTTTCAAATCAGCCATCCTTCATATTCTTTGTTGTTGAGTTACGAGATATGGCCAATTCATAGCCATTAGTATGGCGGTATCTCACAGGAAGATTTATGTGGGAGAGGACGATGAGATGAAACAATCTATCTTGTGAAGTCATGATCCACAATATATGGTATCTACGGTTCCGGGAATGGCCACTTGCCTCTTGGAAAACTGCATTAAAAGAATTGATGCCTCTGTGGTAGAGCGAGTTCAATCACTTATGTTGTATGAGTGGTATTTAGCGTGATGCGATACAGAACAATGTTCTCATCCGAGTCTTTTTAAATTATCTTAGAAGTTTCGGAGGCAAAGCGAATTATTTTGTAACATTAGGATTCAAGTATTTACACAAGAGATTGATAATATCTGCCAATGCAAATTTAGGAGAAAGTGGAGCAGATCCTTGGCTTAAACCATAAAGCTGTATCTTCGGTGTTGGAGTAATGAATATATTTATAGTGCTTTCTTTGTCTCATTTGTTGTCAAGAGGGAGGCTAATACGCTGGTCATTAAACCAATAGTGGCAGTTGGATGTTCTTTGTTGGAAACTCCACACAGTTTACATATATACTTAAATGTGGGCTATTTGGAAGAAGCTACAGTACGTGTTTGAAAATTTGGGAACTCTCGATATGTATTTCATGGAGTTCAATGATTGATGCATATGTCGGCAAGGGCATGGCTTTCTGATAAACGTATGCTCAGGAGAATACGGTGGAGGGTATAATGCGGGTAAAATCCATTTTTACCCCGATATCCTTAAGAGCATGCAACATTGTATTTTTATTAATACGGTGAGGGGCGGGGCTAGTCCATGGCTAGATTGTTGTTTGGTTTAGAGCTTCGATGTTATGATAAATAATGTTCTTGTTAGTATATATGGAAAATGTGGGTGCATGGATAAAGGCAATAAAATTATTTAACAAATGCGCTACTTGAGGATGATGCTATGATGTGGGATATCATAGTCACAGCATATGCGGCATGAGGGATAATGTCTACTGCCCTAAAACTTTTGAAGAAATCACAGTATGTAGGTATTACTACGAGGAAGCATTTTCAAGCATCGATGGCATGTAGTGAGATTGGAGCCCTAACCAAAGGTAGAAATTTGATCCATGGCTTGATGACCAATAGTGGACTTATATGTGGTGTTGTTCTTGGAGGCGGCCTCATTGAAATGTATGCTAAGTGTGAGTAGCCATTGGAAGCTCACATAGTTTTTGAGCCATTGTAGAATCGGGATCACGGTATCTTGGACTATGATGATTGCGGCATATGTTTCGGTTGGAGCGAAGTCTCCACTTGCACTAGAAGTTTTGAGGAGATGTGTCAAGATGGTGCAAAGCGGATAAAGTTACGCTGAGCATCTCAAAGGTTGTGCAATGCGAGGAGCTTTTAATCGGGGAAAGTTGGTACATGAATAGATTATCACTCGTCAATTTGAATCGAGATATAGCGGGAAGTCGCGCTTGTTATTATGTATGCCAAATGTGGAAGTTTGATGGGAAGCATACGAGGTATTGTTAAGAGCACGCCAAATCTTAGCAATAATAGTTTCATGGGATTGCAATGATTCGCGAGGGTTTTCTTGAGATGTGGCAATTCTCGGATAAGCTGGAAAATGCCTTGGGGATATCATGAAAGGAGTTAAAGGCCCGGATCTTTGTCATCCATAGTAAAATTCTTCTTGCATCTGCGATCATGCGAGGGTTGGAAAATGAAGGCTACATGTATTTTTGAATCCATAAAGTGAAGACCAATGCGTGGCCCCAATGTGTACCATTACATATGCAGTTGATCTTCTTGGCGAATAAGGATGTTTAGATAGAAGAGGCGTGCTCCCGAACAATAGAACCAAAAATCACGATTGGGTGGAGGTCTTTGCTTATTTCAGTCTTATGAAAGACTTTCAATGCATAGAACATTATAGATGTCGATCCGCGACAAAATAAAATAAATGAAGCGATTAATTCTACCTCCTAAATCCAACTACATTACCATCAACATTCCTTTTTTATGTTAGGGGCCTCGAATAACCACTTTCGGATGAGTGAGGCACACATTAGTCCAAGCTTGAGAGGAATGGGGAGATTGTTCACCCTTTATGAGGGAGCTCGAGGTCATACATGAGGGAGATTGTTCTTTGGTTTTGAAATACATCAAGATATAGGTTACGTCAATCTGAATTTTTCGGGTTTCAAATCTTGAGAAAGCCATCCTTCATGTTACTCTTGTTGTAGTTGAATCGCCAATTAAGTAGCCATTAAGTATGACAATTCTGTAAAATTACATTATAATGATTTATGTCAGGAGAGGATGATCGAGATGAAGCAATCTATGCCATGAGAATCTATGATCCACAATGGTATCTGTTTCGGGGAATGGCCCGCATCTGCCTCTTGGAAAGGCTGCATTAAAAGAAATTGATGCCTCACGTGGTAAAGCGAGGCTCAATCCTTATGTTGTATAGTGGTATTTATACATTGCGATACAGACAATATTCTCATCGATCTTGTTTTAGGTATCTTGGAAGTTTCTTTGGGAGGCAAAATCCAGGTATTTTTAGCAACATTGGGTTGATATTTACACATGGAATTGATAATATCGCCAATGCAAATTTAGGAGAAATTAAGAACCGGTTGTTGACTTAAACCATAAAGTATCTTCAGTGTTAGATAATGAATATATTTGGATCTTCTTTGTTGGAAACTCCACGGTTTACATGTATGCCAAGTATGGGCTTGTTGGAAGAAGCTTACCTAGCGATGTTTGAAAATTTAGGAACTCTCAAAGTCATTTCATGGAGTTGATGATTGATGCATATGTCGGTATGGGCATGGCTTTCGCGATAAACACGTATATCGAGTCTGCGGTACGGAGGGTATAATGCAGGACAAAATCCACATTTTTTTCGGTATCATAAGAGCATGCAACATTGTGTGTTTGTACACCCGAGTGAGCTAGTCCATGAAAAGCAGGAGATTGTTCAAGATGGTTTAAGTTAGGTGTTATGATACTAATGTTCTTGTTGAGTATGAATGGAAAATGTGGGTGCATGGATGAGGCAATAGAATTATTTAACAAATCGCCATAATGTGGATATCATGGTCACTGACATATGCACATCATGGGGATAATATCTCAGCCCTAAAACTTTTGAAGAAATGCAATATGTAGGTATTGCACCACGAGGAAGTGACATTTTTCAAACATCGATAGCATGCTTGAGTGAGAGATTGGATCCCTAACCCAAGGTAGAGCTGATCCATGAAGCGGATGACCAATAGTGGACTTATATGTGATCTTGTTCTTTGAAGCGGCCTCATTGGGAAATGTATCTTAAAGTGTGGTAGTCGTAAGGGAAGCTCCATGATATTTTTTGAGGCATTGCGAGAAGTCGGGATCACGGTATGTTGGACTATCCATATGATCAATTTGGATAGGATCTCCTTCTGCACTAGAAGTTTTGAGGGAGATGTGTCAAGATGGTGCAAAACTAGATAAAGTTACCCTTTTAGGCATCTCGAAGGTTGTGCCAATCACGGGAGCTTTAATCGGGGAAGGTTGGTACATGAACAAATTATCACTAGTCAATTTTAGATCGAGGATATGGCTGTACTTTGAGTGCGCTTGTTGAAGCATATGTATTATGCCAAATGTGAGTTTGATGGGGAAGCATACAAAAGGTATTTGTTAGGCTTCAAATCTTAAATAGTTCATGAGGTGCAATGATTGCGAGGTTTTGCACAATATGGCGAATTCTCGAGATAGGCTGGAAAATGCCTTGAGGATATGTCTGTAGCGAAAGGAGTTAAAGGCGGAGATCTGTCACCCATAGTAAAATTCTTCTTGTATCTGGTCCAGGCGGGGTTACGTTTTGGAAAATGAAGGCTCTTGTATTTTGAATCCAAAAGTGAAGACCAATGCATGGCCCCAATGTACCGTATATGCAGTTGATCTTCTTGGCCAGAGTCTGAGATGTTTGAATGAGGCGAAGACATGCTCCAAACAATAGAACCAAATGCAATTGGGTGCAGGTCTTTGCTTATTTCAGGTCTTATATGAAAGACTTCCAACAAAACATAGAGCATTGCTAGATCGATCCGCGACAAAATAAATAAATGAAGCGTTAATTCCTACCTCCCTAAATCCAACTACATTACCCATCAACATTCTTTTTATGTTAGGGCCTCGAGATAACCACTTTCGGATGAGTGGGGCTGCAATTAGTCCAAGCTTGAGAGGAATGAGGAGGATTGTTCACCTTATGAGGGAGCTCGAGGTCATACATGAAGAGATTATTAGTTGGTTTTTGAAATACATCAGGGATATAGGTTAGATCAATGCGTTTCCGGAACAAATCACGTACTTCCTTCATGTTAGCATTGTTGTTAGTTGAATCATGGTCATAGCCATTAGTATGGCCGGTATCTCACGGAAGATTTGTGAGGAGGGCGTCGGATATAAACAATCTATCTTGCCGCGAGAATCTATGATACAATGGTATCTCTGTTTCAGAATGGCATCTTTTATCTCTTGGAAACTGCATTAAAGAATTGATGCCTCATTAGTAGAGCGAGTTCAATCTTATGTTGTATAGTGGTATTGCTTGTGTTGCAGCCACGAACAATGTTCTCATCCGAATCCTTTTAAATTATCTTGGAAGTTTCTTTGGAGGCAAAGCAGGTGATACAATAACATTAGGATTCAAGTATTTACATGGAATTACGTTAATATCTGCTTGATAAATTTAGGAGAAAGTGAGCAGGTTGTTGGCTTAAACCATAAAACTGTATCTTCGGTGTTGGAAATGACGAATATTTGGATGTTGCTGTTGGAGCTCCACGGTTTTACATGTATGCCAAATGTGGTATTTGGAAGAAGCACACAGCGTGTTTGAAAATTTAGAACTCTCAAAGTCATTTCATGAGTTCAATGATTGATGCATATGTCCGGTATGGGCATGGCTTTCGCGATAAACACGTATATCGAATGCAGCTGGAGGTATAATGCCAGACAAAATCACATTTTAAATTATCATAAGAGCATGCAACATTGTGTGTTTTGTACACGAGGCGAGCTAGTCCATAGCGGTGTTGGTTGGTTTAGAGTTCACGATGTTATGATACATAATGATGTTCTTGTTGGTATGTATATGGAAAATGTGGGTGCATGGATGAGGCAATAGAATTATTTAACCGTCGCGCGAGGATGCTATAATGTGGAATATCATGAATTGCAACATATGCACATCATGGAGATAATATCTAAAAGCCCTAAAACTTTTGAAGAAATGCAATATGTAGGTATTGCACCCGCGAAGTGACATTTTTCAAGCATCTGATAGCATGTAGTGAGATTGGATCCCTAACCCAGGTAAGAGGCTGATCCATGAGCAGATGACCAATAGTGGACTTATATGTGATCTCTTTGTTCTTGGAGGCGGCCTCATTGAAATGTATGCTAAGTGTAAGTATTGCTATGGGGAAGCTCCACCGCAATGTTTTTGAGGCATTGCGAAGTCGGGATCGATATATATTGGACTATGATGATTGCTGCGCCCATGCTCCGGTTCGGATAGAGGGTCTCCTTGCACTAGAGTTTTTGAGGAGATGTGTCAAGATGGTTGCAAAACTGAATAAGTTACCCTTTTTAGGCATCCTAGAAGGGTTTACATTGCCAATCTGAGGGCTTTAATCCGGGGGTTGGTGCATGGTCAAATTATCACTGGTGGATCAGATATGTGCCACTGGGTCATTGTTGTATGTATGCTGGAATGTGGGTTTGATGGAGCATGCAAGGGTGTTTGTTGGGCTTCCCAGATCTTGCTTGATGGTTTCATGGGGATTCTGTGATTCAGGGTTTTGCACAATGTGGCGGATTCTTAGATGGTGAGGGATATCTGATGAAGGGGTTAAAATGGGATCTTTGTCACCCATGAGTAAAATTCTTCTTGTGTCTGATCATCTTGGGGTTGGGAAAATGGGGAGCTCTGTGTTTGGAATCCATAGAGTGAAGACCAATGCATGGCCCCAATGTGCACCATTACGTATGCTGGTTGATTCTTCTTGGTGAGTCTTGGGATGTTTGGATGGTGAGACATGCTCAAACAATGGGGCAAATCTGATTGGGTCTTGGGGTCTTTTGCTTATTTAGTCTTATAGAAGACTTCCAACAACACATAGAACATTGCTAGATCGATCCACGGTAAAATAAATAAATAAAACGATTGATTCCTACACTCCTAAATCCGGCTGGAAACACCCATCAGCATTCCTTTTTTATGTTAGGGCCTCTAGAGATAACCACTTTCTAGGATGAGTGGGGAGGGCTGCAGTGGTCAGCAGCTTGAGGAGGAATGGGGAGATTGTTCACCCTTTATGAGGGCTCAGGTCATACATGAAGAGATTATTGGATTTGTGGTTTGAATACATCCAGGGATATGGAGTTGGTCATTAGAATTTTCGGTTTCAAATGTGAAAGCCATCCTTCATGTTCAACATTTGTTGTTGGATTCTAGGATCTAGCCAATTCATAGCCATTGGTATGGCCGATTATCTGGAAGGATTTATGTCGGGAGGATGATCGGTCTCAGGCAATCTATCTTATGAGGATCTATAGTCCTGGGTGTCCTGTTTCGGAGATGATACTGTCTCTTGGAGGTTAAAGGGGTGTGGTCCTCTGTGGTGAGGCAGGTTCAATCCATCCTTATATTATGAAATGTTGTTTCTTATGTTATATGTGTTATTGCGTGAAGTGTTTGGATGACCCCTAAGTTCAAAGGGGTGAGGATTTGATCATTTCGTTTTAATGGTTGTGAGGATTTGATCTTGGGCTATCTCGATTAGGGTTCGATTAGGGTTAAATGGGACCATCATTGATGATGAGGCACCTGTGACACATTATCGTTTGAAATTTGATGGATGTGATGTTTAGGTGGTGGGATCCACAGTGACCCTTGCACCATATTTTCCATCTGAGATCCATTGGCTTTCAGGTGATTCCTTCTCTTTGGGTTTGGTGTTCACCTTTGGTGGGCCCATTTTTAAGCCTTGCTCTGTTGTCCAGGATCACTCTTTGGTGGTAAGTGAGGGTCAAATCATGCATTCCACTAATAGCCTTTGGAGGTAGCTTGAAGGGACACATGATCCATAATTTTTCCTTTCCTCTAGGACCCATTCGGCTTCGATTGATTCCTTCCTCTGGGATTTGTTTTCTTGATTGAGCCCATTTTTTGCCGGCCTGCTTGCTGCACATCGGATGGCTCTTTGAGTGGCTGATAAATCATCACGTTCCCTAGCCAGCGCTGGCGGCAGAGGGACATATGGGTCCTTGGCGCATAATGCTGGTCGCTGCGGCTTTGTCATCCTGGGTTTGCCTATAGCTGCTGCCAAAGTCTGGGAGCCATGGGCAGCAATCCCTTCTATTTGTACTCACAATGCACGCTGGGCCTTCAGTGGTTCCGGGATTCTGGGGATCATTTGAATCATTCACGGTGTGTTGTTTCGGCTATGTTCGGATTCCATCTTTGGATTTCTTCATTGTGTCTTCCTTGAGAAATGTGAGTATATTGTAATGTATGTGTTTAGTCCAGTGTTAAGATGATTGTATTTCCTTGGGGATAGCTATGTGGGATTCCACATTTGACTATGGGGATTCCTTTGTGTAATTGTTTGTCGGGATTCCATTCGATTCTTCCTCTTGATGGTCTCCATTCCTATATCCATGATTCCTGATTCAGGGGCTTCCATTCCTTCCTGATTTCCAAAGTTTCCATTGTTCCTTCCGATTTAGTTCTTTTCCTGTGTTGCTGGGCTAAATGTCTCCACGTTTGGTCACTATAGGCTTCCTTCCATTCCATTATTTGCATTCCGATTTTCACGTGCCCGATTCAAGGTGCCCAAAGACAAGATCCACTGTTAGATGGCTGTGTTCTGGGATGATGTTTCAGGAGTCAAATCTTTATAGTGATTGTCATTCTGATTTAAAATGATCATGTCTTTCTTGGGTGGGATCATTC